>JASEVX010000001.1:126025858-126213300 GCA_031761405.1 Serripes groenlandicus | reverse complement strand
GAGTTTTACATCCAACAGACAATCTTTGTCGAATTTTACATCCCACAGACAATCTTTGTCGAGTTTTACATCCAACAAGACAATCTTTGTCGGAGTTTTTACATCCAACAGGTAATCTTTTGTCAGGTAATACATCCCACAGACAATCTTTGTCGAGTAATACATCCAACAGACAATCTTTGTCGAGTTTTACATCCAACAGACAATTCTTTGTCGAGTAATACATCCCAACAGAAAATCTTTGTCGAGTAATACATCCAACAGAAATCTTTGTCGAGTAATACATCCAACAGGTAATCTTTGTCGAGTAATACATCCCACAGGTAATCTTTGTCGAGTAATACATCCCACAGGTAATCTTTGTCGAGTTTTACATCCCACAGGTAATCTTTGTCTAGGAATACATCCCGAAACGGCACCTCCAATGGACAAATTATTCTTTATTAAGAATCTCTATTCTCGCCAGTATCGCTAGATTCTTTACTAACTTTAGACCCCAAGTTGTATAGTCCCAGCATTCTTGACAAAACCTAAATGAGGGCATTGATTTGCCTGGACACACAATAATGCCAATTTTCGGAACCTGTCGACCAGAAAAAAGAGCGTTTTATTTGACGTATGTGGATGCTGAAAACACTAATTACCAATCGTGTCGATTTTGTTTAAAATGATAAACGCCCTAACAACTAGACCCTGACGCTCAACGTGATCGGTCGATCAAATAAGATTATTTACGTGTTACAAGTTTCTACAGTAGATCAACTCTCTGTAAACAGAATAGAACATCAGGATAAAGGCAGATATCCCCCCCCCCCCCCCCTCCCCCCCCCCAAAAGCAATGAGGGAAATGGAGAATCTTTTTATTTTATAGTTTTACAACAATGTTTAAAAAACGAATTATTTTATAGGATATCCCGAAGAGTCAGTGTGTTTTATCTGAGAAAGGATTGTTAAACTACTTTTTAAATTAGTGTCTAGATTTACTGATTTCAACGGGTAAGGTAAATGGTAATCCGGCCCCAGACCAGCCGCCTGAGATCATATCTGTGTAGACATTTAACGACAGCTAGAATTCGTGACACGTGGTGGATAATTAAATTAGCATTTTTCATCCTGGCGTTGTCTGTCTGTCAGTCTGTCTCAACCTCTCATATTTGTTCTCATTTGTGCGCTACTCTATATTTCTCTCCTTTCGCTTTTTTGCTCATTCTCTCCCATTGCAAACCCCACTTTCTTTGTCAACTAGACATATGTTCGGTATTTTTCACTGAGATGAATTTGAAATATCCTCTAACACTTTCCCAAATACATCAAATATCCTTTAACTATTTATAAAATACATCAACTATCATATAATATAAACCTTTCCAAAATATATCAAATATCATTTAACTCTTTCCAAAATACATCAAATATCCTTTAACCCTTTCTAAAATACATCAAATATCCTTAAACCCTTTCCAAAATACATCAAATATCATTTAACCCTTTCTAAAATACATCAAATATCATATAAACCTTTCCAAAATACATCAAATATCATTTAACTCTTTCCAAAATACATCAAATATCCTTTAACCCTTTCCAAAATACATCAAATATCCTTTAACCCTTTCCAAAATACATTAAATATCCTTTAACTCTTTCTAAAATACATCAAATATCATATAAACCTTTCCAAAATACATCAACTATCCTTTAAACCTTTCCAAAATACATCAAATATCCTTTAACCCTTTATAAAATACATAAATATAATATAACCCTTTCCAAAATACATCAAATATCCTTTAACCCTTTCCAAAATACATCAAATATCCTGTAACCCTTTCTAAATTACATCAAATATCCTTTAACCCATTCCAAAATACATCAAATATCCTTTAACCCTTTCCAAAATACATCAAATATACTTTAACCCTTTCCAAAATACATCAAATATCCTTTAACCCTTTCTAAATTACATCAAATATCCTTTAACCCATTCCAAAATACATCAAATATCCTTTAACCCTTTCCAAAATACATCAAATATCCTTTAACCCTTTCCAAAATACATCAAATATCCTTTAACCCTTTCCAAAATACATCAAATATCCTTTAACCCTTTCCAAAATACATCAAATATGCAGCGGACGAATTTGAAAATATATGAACTATCTATAGATCCCTGGTAGCTCAATCGGTAGCGACGCGGGCTGTAAATCCGGGGGTTGTGAGTTCGAACCCCAGCTCGGTCAACATTCTTTCCGACGCTTACAAAAGTCTCTGTGACCTGCGTCATTTGTCTTCCACAAACGGGTAGGAGAACTGGCCACCGTGATATGATTGAACAATTGTTGAAAACGCCGTTTAACCCCAATTAATATAGATTAAAGTATAATTTGTAATCACAGTTGGAAATATTGTCGCAAAAAGGAGCAATTTTCACCTTCTTCAAAAATGTTTTTAAAAGTCGTCAAAGTTTGACCGCATTTTGAACAGACTAATAATACGAACAGCCGATGGGCTGTTACCGTCGATTTAAAAACTCATAATTAGAATCGTTCTAAAGATTTTTTTAACCATTTCCCACATACAACAAATATGCAGCGGACAACTTTGTTAACATGGTGGCTAAAACCTGAAAAATCTCCATAAAATATAGATTAATTGTTAAATAAAGTTGAAAACATTGTGGCCAAAGGAGAAATTGCTCATCATGAGCAATTTCACCTTTGGCCACAATGTTTTCAAAAGTCGTCTGCTGCTATTGCGACAAAATTCAACAGGTGGGAAACGGTTAATTAAACTAGCAGTTTAATTATCCAATGGCTGAGATTTTAAGTCAATACGACTTGATTTGATATCTCAATGACAACTGTTTTCTTTGAAATGAGACCAGTCATTTGATTTAATGACTATAATCGGAAATTATAACAAAAAAGTAATAATGCAGTCTATCTCGATACGGCATACACAGACAGACAACTTCATATATCATTAAGGATCTCGAACTTGACAAATATCAAATTGAATATCATCAAGTGGAAAAACGGAATATTAAATGCAACATCATACTTAATCAACATGATAAATGTTTACTCTTATCCTTTCTATTCTGAAGCATATTTCAGATAGTCTTGCTTCGGAAGTCTTTTGAATTTTCTTTTTATTGTTAAATAATTTTCCCTTTTCACACAATGAGTTTACCAGGTTTCAGAACAGAACAGAACAGAACACAACCTTTATTATCTCCAACATAAGTATGTCTCACGAGAAAAACAATAAACAGTAAATGTAGCCAAGGTATATGTATTAGGGGGGACACTTTTACTGCCTTGCTATCGAGCTAGCTTTTATAGCGACGATGTAGAGCGTCCGCCTTCAGTTTAAAGGTCCAAGGTTCGAGCCCTGATCAGGTCGGATCTTTTAGGACTGTTACAATGGCACCACGTGTGGTGCCATTGTAACAGTCCTTAAAGATACGACCTGATCAGGGATCGAACTTTGGACATTGGAAAAGCCACGAGGACGAATTTCAAATATGGAGGGGGTATATGTAGCCAAGGTACATGTATTACGGGGACACTTATACTGCTTTGCTAAAGAGCTATTAATTTTATAGCGACCTTATAGAGCGTTCGCCTTCGGATTAAAAGGTTCAAGGTTTGAGCCTTGGTCAGGTCGGATCTTTTAGGGCTGTTACATAAACATGCAATTGTCACGAAACATGATGGGGTGAGATATCAAACATGCTAGTTATTCAGATCTTAGGTGCATTCCTAATGTGTTTGCAAACCAAACGATTTGTTTGAAATACCAGGTGAACAATTAACTACTTTTCCCGAAACATTTCCTTACTTTCCAGTACGGTTCTTGAAAAATATTGTAGCAAAGAGGAACATTGCATATATTTCATCCCTCCTCGTGCTTGTACTTTGTACCAACATTAAATGTTTACTTGACTCAATTGTATAGTATTGAACCCATGTACGAACATGTTTGTAAGGGTTTGGAAAAGACATGTCGATTAATGTTTTAATACTATCCCACATACAGCAAATATGCAGCAGTCGACTTTGGAAACATCTACTAAAGATATGGAAAATCTCTAGAAATGAAGGTATAATTACTGACAAAAGGTTGAAAACATTGTGGCAAAAGGAGAAATTGCTCGTTTTGCCAATTTCTTGTTGTGTCACAATGTTTTCAAAAGTTGTCTGCTGCAATTTCGTCAAAATGAGTCTAAAGGTGGGAAAGGGTTAATACTTTCTCTTAAATAGTCTTTTTTTCCAGATCTCTTCAAATAGATGATTTTAGAAACCACACAATGTTTTTTAATACACTTATTTTGCAAGATTTTCAATTTGTTTGCCTTCAGACGTCTGTAATTTGAAGCTTCAAGAAGAGCCTTTCTGAGTTATAGATATCATGAAATCATTTATTCTCAAAACCAAAACCTTTATGTTAATTCACAACCTGATTTGTTTCAACTAATTCTAAAGAAGATAAATTCTGCTCATATACAATAAAATAAAATTGAAATATTTTGAACAATTAAAATCACTCGTTATGAGAAGAAATATATTCGTCGAAAACGCCTTTAAAAGACAACTGCCACAAAGACGTTAAAGGAATTTTCTCAAAAAGAATGACCCAATAGCCAATAACTTTTCCCAATATCTGCACCGGGAAATACTTTATAATTTAGGTAACAATGGCATATTGTCAACAATATATGAAAGCAGGTTCAAAAGGTTTATTAGTTTCTTCATAATTATTGTCCAGAATAAAAAAAACACACTCTTTTTGCTCTTGGTTTTTAAAGAAGCAACATCACATGCTAATCGACATTCGGAAAGGTAAAACATAATCTATCGGGCATATGGGATAAGCGTAGGTCAAGATCAAACTTCACATATCTCTATCTTATTTATTCGCCACACGCATTCTTGGAGTATTTGGTAAGTGGTTATAACCGAATAAATAGCCAACCGCTTATGTCGTATGATTAATTAACAATAGTTTTAAACAAACCCAAAGTCAGTTTCGTAACTGAACCAAGTCATTTTGTCGTGACTTCATATTGGGGTTTTCACGCCGTTTTTACCTACTTTTATTATGGGACAGTTTAACTAAATCATTTACCGATTGGTAGAAAACACCAGTACTAGGCTAGTAACAATATATATATATTAACTCCTCCCCACCGTTGCGCGCCGCGAGTGGGGATCGTCAACTGGGACGCCCGGTTCCAATCCCCGACGCTAACCACTCGGCCACGGCGGCTGATTCAAATCAGTTGGCAACGTGAACAGTCAACGTTCTATCATTCTCGTTCTCTAGAGGTGTCACCTGTGATTAAACAGTTTTGCCGATGAACAGAGAAGATCCTGATCTGACAGCACGCATGTGCATGATAATGTTGATCTTCACGCACAAAAGCCGAGGGCCCTTACGAACCAACCCTTTAACATTTGTTAGAATATTTTGTGTTACTTTAGGAATTTGCATTACAATAAGACTGATATTTAGAATATAATGTTTCGTAAAAAAGACAGGGGCGTAGCTTGGAAATAATCAATGTGTAGGCCGTCTTATGAGAAAATCAACATTGTGGACTCTGCGTAAAGTATCGACCCGGATCAGCCTAAGCATGCCACACAGGCGTACCCGGATATATACTTTTCGCCTCCTGTGGATTTTGTGTTTCAGGAATCACTACTCTATCTTAGACGGAATGTGTCGGCCGGATCAGTCTGCGCGGACAGCGCAGGCTGATCTGGTCAATACATTACGCAGATGTGTATCGCTGCAGCTGCATTTTGGGACATTTTTAGAAAAAAATGTGTAGGCAAGTGCCTACAGTGCCAAAAGGGAGCTACCGCCCCTGAAAGAGACATGGCTGCTGCTTTAGGAAACTGCTTAAGTATTTACTCAGCTTAGCATGTTAACAATATTTTGTATTAAGGTCTAAACTATTAGAAATGTCCTAAATATTTCAGATCAAACTTGTATTCTTTCATGTTAGGCTTTCACGTCAATTGTTTAACTGTTGAATTTTCCATGGGTACGTAGATTAGGAAAGGATTAAAGTTGTTCAGTTATTTAGAGTGCTCAACACAATTCGTCATTTATTGTGAGAAACTAACGCAACGCAATCATGTTAAGAACTTGTTTATATATTAGACGATACATTCTGTTAATTATAAATACAGGAATAATAATATACTCGACTGCAGTGCAAGAAGTGTGTAACATGCCTAGCTGAGTTCAGTATTAACCCTTTCACACATACAATAAATCTGCAGCAGACGACTTTGAAAACATACACGAAAAGAAGTGGAAACTCCCTTTAAATGAAAGAACAATAATTGAATAGATTTGAAAAACATGGTGACAAAGGAGTAATTGCTCTTTTTGAGCAATTTCTTTTTTTGTAGCCATGTTTTCAAAAAGTAAAATGATGCAGAGGTGTCAGAAAGCGTCTATATGAAGGAATTGGTTAAGTACAGTTAAGTAGTTTCGTTAAACTGGGGCCTGAAGGTCGGTTTTCCAATGGCATGACTAAAATATTAATGAGACAAAGTGATAAGAGAAGACAGCCGTCGTCCAGGTTGGGGGCATGTAACTCGAAAACATGCTTCAAAATACGATACATTTTAACTATCAGAAATAATTACAACTGATTGTTATCCCCCAATTTCCTATTTAACCGCCCATTTTGTGGACACGAAATTGTCAAAATACAATTAAGAATTAGAAAAACCACGGTGCTTATCAATGCTCGCTCAAAGACAATTTTGTAGAGCATAATTTCTGTGATATCGGATTTCAATAATTGCATTTTCAAGTACCCCACATTAGCGTCTGGTAGAGAAACTGTTAAACATTTTTGACAATGGAAGACAGGATGTTCCCTTGCTAAAACAGTCAAGTCACGCATAACCCAGCTTTTTCATATATATATTCTACTTTTGTCACAAAGGAAATATACGATACACATGCGACAAATATAATAGTCGCGTGATACATTTTGGTCTTATGATACAAGCTACGATCAGACTTACGAGTTAAATTGGGGGAAACGGTGACAACTCCTTTAACGCTGCACGGATACATAGACTTGATTCGACCATCATTGATCACAAACACAAACTCTTCGTAACATTTTTGATTGACATGTCTAAAAAGCAATAAATTCACTTAATCTCGAAGGTTATCTCTCGGGTTGAGATAAAAAAAAATATCCATTTTGTCGGAATATGTCTGTGAATTAGTATCATTTCATATTCAAGACATTGGGATATTTAGTCTCGCTTCGTATTTGTTTAAACAACTTGTAAACGCAGGTGAAACGCAACCCATGAGTGTTTCAAACAGGTGAAAGTATGGTTTCAGAAATAACTAACTAGAACTTAAGAAACACAGCATTATGCTTTGAACACTGACTCAATTGTTTCCAAAAAATACAATAAAACGCGTTTCTGGGAGAGAAGACCCAGACAATAAGCGGTAGGTTTTCAGTAGGGACAAAGTGTTGTTCAGCAACAGTCTACCTGAAATACTTACACTGATGAACAACTGCTCTAGAATAATGAGAGATTAACATGATCATGGCATACGGGCATTGTCTGGCGATTTTGGATCGTATCGACTCTCCGTAACTGCGGGTCATTGAAGGTAAAGAAGGTAAATTGGCGTAAAACAAGTGGGGCTACACATATAGTATCTGGTCAAAGATACAAATATGTGCCGAATTACGAGATCACCTAAAGCATGCCGCGCAGGCTAACCCGGAGAGACTTTCGGTTTCAGGAATCATTACTCCATACCTCTATTCCCAGAGACGGAATGTGTCGGCTCGGATTAGCCTACGCGGACTGCGCAGGCTAATCTGGGTCGATACATTACGCAGAGGCCATTATGTTTGTTTTCTTGTGGAACGGCTAATATGTCTATATAACATCTTTAAAGGCGATCTGGGAAGACTCTAGATGAAGATTAAAGATGGCGAGACGCACATACTGATCTAAATCGTCACTTTCCGCAGACGCTGAAAGACCCCAAATCGTCAGATGCAGGGCATATTTAAATATTTAAATTGTAGAAAAGAGTAAATGCTCACAAATTCATTCATGTTTTCATAGGTTTATAGGTCTAGCTTGTATCGATGTTGAAAATATGGATACAACTTGTGCGTGGGAAAACGTAGATATAACGGTTGGTGGTGCCGTCACCATTATGAGGATAGACAAAAATGAGCCGCGGCATGGAACAAACATAATTTAGGTTTTTGTGTAAGATAATAAGCACTTTACCAATTACAACAAATATGAAACATCCGATTATGAATATGAAAGATTAATTATTGAAGCGAGTTGAACACTTTAGGGCAAGAGACATTGCGAGTTAGGAGCAATTTATCCGATTGTCTCATTGGCGTCCGATGCATAGTATCTGCATTTGGCTAAATATCGGTAGAATATTTATGAAATGATTACAATGACAATTATTCTGACAGAAAACGAGGCATTCGTTTTTAATTGTTCAACTGTACAGTCAGTTAACCCTTTCCCATATATAAACGCTTTAGGACGCCTCTGCAACAGACGACTTTTGAAAATACTGTGACAATAGAAGAAATTGCTCAAAACGAGCAATTGCTTTTTTTGTCACAATGTTTCCAACTCTTTTCAGTAATTATACCAACATTTATAGGTTTTTTTCGTGTCTTTGCCTAGATTTGTTTAAAGTCGTCTGTTGCAGAATTGTTGTATGTGGGAAAGGGTTAAGACTCTTGAGAGACTGTGACTTGACACGATCGCTGGTGGCCCAAAAGAGAAAAAAAAGTTTTCAAAATGTTCTAGGTGTCATTAACCGATGACAGAACCCAGACAATTATTGTAATTCTTTCTTTTTATCCATGATAAGATCTCAATATTCTAAAACTGTTTTTCATGGTTTTCAATCAAGGTTAATTTACACAATGAAGAGGGTTTAGAAAGGGAAATTTCAAATAAAACTTCAATGATTACGTATAATTAAACGTCCTTCTGACAATTATGAAATCTATAAGGTTTTGATTGAGATTTCCCACACAAGATTATTGTCAAATGTTGAACTGTATATATGTTACATGGGTGTCTCTCTTACAGTCATTTCTACAGTAATTACTTGTGCATGTAATATGGCAGCTTATATATATATATATGGGCCGTTCCACGAGAAAACCAACCCTGACTATGGATTCCACGAACTAGAGACATAGACAAAGCTTTTCTACAAGTAGATATAGAAATTATGCACGAACTCTCATGTCTGTAAGACCTTTTTGTTAAAATGTCCGACGTGAAGATACATTAATGAGCCGTCCCACGAGAAAAACAACATTGTGGACTCTGCGTAAAGTATCGACCCGGATCAGGCTAAGCATGCCGCTTACTCTATACCTCCATCCGTCCGAGACGGAATGCGTCGGCCCGGATTAGCCTGCGCGGACCTGGGTCGATATATAACGCAAAGTCGATAATGTTGGTTTTCTCGTGGAACGGCTCATTTATATATATATACATGTATATAACTATATCGCCTCTTTCTGGACATGCAATGCGATGATTAATGTTGAACCCCCTTTCCCACATGCAACAATCCTACCGATTAGACGACATTGAAAACATCTAGGTCTAAAATTTAAAAAGATCTCTATAAATGAAAATGAAAATGTAATTATTTAATTGTGTTGGAATCATTGTGGCAAAATGATAAATTGCTCATTATGAGCAATTTCTCCTTTTGCAACAATTATTTAAAAAGAAGTCTGCTTCAGATGTTTCAGAAAGCGTCTGTCAGCGTTAAATGGTTAATTGTCAAATCCTACTATTTTTATCGGTGGTTGTCAGCAAAAAATCAAAACAGGAACCAGAAATAACAAATATATAAGCTACATTTGCGACCGGTGTATACCATTATCAGGCGGCGAATCCGCGATCTGTCATTGTACTGTTTGTCAATTAGTCTAAGAACATTCTGTAAAGCAGTTTACATCCGGGTCTTTAGCATGGATGAGCAGGCATGTCGTTTAATGTAATAATGTTCAGGTTATAGTCTGCATGGAGCACCACTCAAATGCTCTGTAGTTGTGAATCTTCGATTGAAAGATAGTTTGTGTTTTGTTCCGCTGTCAACAACGTTTTTAATTATATCACGGCGTTTCCTCTGTAAGATATCAGACCATTTATCCTGACACCGGTAAGACAGTCGTAATGCTAACCACACAACCCTAAGCACCAATGAGGGCAGGTATTACTGCCATCTTTAAAGTCTTTGGCGTGACCCGGATGCTCAACAATGACACCATTGAGGCGGTCGTTGTGAATCAACCGGAATAGAGTCGACAAAAATGCACAAATCAAAATCAATCAAAATACGATACTTTGGGTCGAGGACACAACTTAACAGAAGATTCTTAAAAACTCTTATGACTAACCAGATCACACTGCACAGAAGCTCTAGCTGATCTGGCTCTACAGTGGTCGTAAATGACTTACAGTTGGTTTTTGCAGAGCGTCGCTCATATTTATGTATCTCGGGCCAAGATTGTGGTCTCTGTCGAAAACTTGGCACTTTTTCACTTATCATTGTACTAACTGCAGGCAACACAATGTGTGTTCCGTTGAACGCTATGTTTATTTAAATATTAAGTGGCAGATTGATGTCAGTAGACTGTTAAGCATTTGGTGATTGAAAGATGAAACTGTTGATTCCTTTAGCTTACGCATATACACCGATATATAATCACAGATAACGGAATAACCTAGTTTGTTATTAAACGAAGAAGAAAGAAAGTGGTATTATTCTTGATGTCACTAAATAATGTCGGACAAATAATGTAATGATATATTGAAAAATAAGCACATCTAAATGACAATTACTATGCAGTATTATCATATAATATTTGCAATTTATGGTTAATATCAGTTTTACCCTTTCTCTATCATATCGTTATATATTGGTACAATGCATAGTAGTTGACAACACACTTATTAAACAATACATGTTCAAACTGTATTAACACCGTTAATATCGTTCTCGTATAGCGATAGTTTTAGATAAAATCTCATTTGTAAATTAGTATTTGTTCTTTATCAACAGATGCGATTTACGTGTGATACATTTATTTCTTATCATTTAAGGAGTACATTATACTAATTTATGCGTTTAAATATCACATATCATAACAGCTATATTCTGGGCCACTTTCGCTTTTGCTTTAATTTGAAGGTTTCACTTGTTTGAAGAGATGATTGTCCTGTCTTGTGAAGGTAAAGATTGTCTGTAATATTTAATTGAACCTGATGTAGATTTAACCCTTTCCATCATACGACAATTCTGCAGCAGACGACCTTGAACGTACTCTGTCAAAAAATAGAAATCTCTATAATTGAATGGATAACTTATGACTAAAAATTGAAAACATTGTGGCAAAAGGAGTAATTGCTGGTTTTGAGCAATTTCTTATTTTGTCACTATGTTTTCAAAAAGCCGTCTGCTGCAGAGGCGTGTTAACGCGTCTATATGATGGAAAGTTAACATGAACTGCAGTAAGTTTCAAATGATAAATTTTTTATGGCTGACAATAAAACATATTAAGACAAAGTATAATTTGTGTGCTTTTCCAACTGAAAATCATGTTTTATTACGCAATAATAACAAAGGTAGTATGTGAAGACCTGGAAAAACTCTATAACTGAAAGCCATATTATTGAAGGGTTTTGAAAACTTTGTGGCAAGAGAAGAAATTGCTGATGATGAGCGAATTCTTCCTTTGTAAGAATGTGGTCAAACATCTACTGCTGTAGATGCGTCAAAATACGTCTGCAATTGGGAAACGATTACTATTTAACATAATTCTTACTAACTCCTGTCCTAAGTATTAGGCTTACATTAAACTGTGTCTACTCTGTTATCTGTTATGATCCATGCATTAAAAAACTAACCTGCTCTGATAGACAAAATATATGGAATTACATGTAAATCAAACACACGGGGAAAAGGATGCATTTTGAGTGAGAGTCATTAACCCTTTCCCACATACAGCAACTATGCAGAAGCCGACTTTGAAAACAATCATGTCAAAACATGGAAAATTTCAATAAATGAAAGTATAATCACTGAAAAAAGTGGAATATGTTGTGGCAAAAGGAGAAATTGCTCGTTTTGAGCAATTTCTCCTTTTGTCACAATGTTTCGAAAGTCGTCTGCTGCAGATGCGTCTACAGATGGGAAAGGGTTACACATTGATAAACAGATAAAAGCCCACTTAATTTACATATGCCCTCCTTTTAATAAAGGCTCTCAATTTGAAATATCAGTATAATGGCCCGACATAACAATACGAAATACGTTGGTCGTGTTGCTGTACATTACAAAATAGGTAAAATTGAAACTTGATTGAAACGAAGATCGCACAACCCTTTGTGTGAACTGGAATTCGTTTAATTGCAAGTGACAGTGCGATAGATGCGCCCATGTAACGGGTCTATTAATGTTGATTATCTATCAAAAATATACAATTAATAAAAGATGATATTATTAAAGATTGCAGTTTTGTAATATTAAACACATTTTGTTTGTGTTGGAACTAAGCCGACCGCGTGGGGCCGTATAATAAACTGACACACAATACACTTTCCATGTAAATGGTATGTCATTTATTATTACCATTAATACAGAAACAAACAAGTTATGTCCAAACCGATTATAAATGAGCAGACAAGACACAACTTAATGGTACCAAATTGCTTAGAGCAAAGATTTCGAGCAGCTCGCCTTAAAAATCGCACCAACGTCGTAACTGTTCGCATGTAGAATGGTCTGATCATTGGTGTCTAAGAGAACGCCAATACTTGTCATAAGACATTTATCAACATGCATACTTTGTATTTTAAGACAGCCCAAAACAAAAGAAACATCAACTAATTCAAAACGACCACAGTCTACAGGGCAACTACGACATTGATTAGGGACCTGTGAATTTTGCATAGTTATATCTTATAACAGATGCACTAAAAGAAGCCTAAAGCAAACTTATAAGAATAAGTCGAATACATTCAAAATCAAATTGAATTACGTTTATTTGCAAAATCAATAACATTGTGCAAAATATGTAGGAATTAGTATATGAAGTAACACCTATTCTTTATCGATTATATCAACTTTCATTTCTTCTATTTCATGTTCACTTTTGTCGTAAGCCTTTGTTGAAGTAGGCATTATATCGACCTTTTGTTGATACCGCGATTGTGTACAAATGTTTTGAACTTGTTACCGACTTGAAATGATGCCAGCCTGTTTGTTCCTGCTTCGGCATGTTAGTATTGTGTAGAAATCATTCACAATAGATGAGTCGAGTTACGAGAGATCAGTTGGCAACGATGAGGTTTATCTATCCAGGGGTCATGAATTTGAAACCCTCCTTAACCATCCGTTCTTTCCAATATCTGATAACACATATAAGCCGAATTACGAAAAACCCAACATTGTGGACTCTGCGTAAAATATCGACCCGGATCGCCTCTAGTGGATGTTCTGTTTCAGGAATCATTACTCTATACCTATATCCCATGTGACGTAATGTGTCGTAATTCAACACGGTATAAAGCTCCAATCAAACACTCGATCACATTTCATGGTTGATCGAAAAACATTTTCATCTGGATTCAGTTATTATCTGAAAAAGAAATGACATTAGATAAAGCTTTTGCCTGATTAAAAGATAGATTTCTTGTTTTTGGTCATCGTCAATTGAATTGGTAACTTTTTACTAATATATTTCAACTGGCAGATTCTTTCAAATTGCATACACCATATATTTTCTCTCCAGCAGACATCCCTTGTAATGCAATATTACTCAAGTTTTTTTCTTTATGTCTGCATAAATGCCTACAGTTTAACGACATTATCGGAACATTAGTAATTATAACCTTTTCTTACATACAGCAGATGGAATCCGCTGTGGTCGAGTGGTTAGCGTCGTGGATTAGAAACCGGGTGTCCCGGGTTCGATCCCCAGTCGCAGAACGAAGGTCATAGTGGATTGTCTTGGGAAAGGCACATTCTCTAGTCTAGTACTGGTTTGCTTACCTGGATGGAGGGTTCGTGAATAAGTGAACTGTCGCCGTGATATAACTGAAATGCTGTTAGAAAGCGGCGTAAAACCCCAATAAACATACAGCAGATGACCTTGAAAACCTATATTCAACCACATAGAATCTCTGTATAAGTGAACGTTTAATCATTTAAAGGAGTTGATCATATTGTGACAAAAGAAGAAACTGCTAATCATGGGCACTTATTTCATTTAGACACACTCTTTTTAAATGTTCTCTGCTGCTGATACATTAAACCTTTCCCTCATACAACAATTCTGAAACAGACGACTTTGAACATTTTTTGACAACAAATAGAACATTTCTATAATTTAATGGATAACCTATGACTAAAAGTGGAAAACATTTTGACAAAAGGAGAAATTGCTCGTTTTGAGCAATTTCTTCTTTTGTCACTATGTTCTCAAAAAGCCGTCTGCTACAGAGGCGTCAGAAAGCGTCTACATGAGAGAAAGGGTTAATTAAAGGAGTTGATCATATTGTGACAAAAGACACACCTTTTTTCAAATGTCCTCTACTACAGATGCGATAAATACGTCTGTATGTGGGAAAGGAATAAAGATGCGTGAATAAATCGTTGTATAATCTTACCCCATTAAGGTTGTAAGTTACAATTAATTAAGTTATTATGCGGACAGCTGCAACTTGAAAGAACTCACCGCTATACCAGGTTCGTCTTTGTTCCTTTAACCAGTCTTCTGACACAGGACAACCTACATCTAACTATATGAGATTACAGCAATATTATGTTCAGCTTGCACATGCAATTGTCTAATCAAGATGTTAATCCGTTTTCACACACAACAAACCCGAAGCAGAACAGACAGAACATCTCTTTAAATGAAAGCGTTATTATTAAATAAAGTTGAAAGCATTGTGGGAAATTATGAAATTGCTAAATGAGCAATTTCAATTTTTGTCACAAGTTTTTCAAAAGTCGTTTTCTGCAGATGCTTCATAACGCCTCTCCAAGTGGGAAAGGGTGAACTTTAACCCTTATCCTGCTGAATTCCTGTTTTTAACACAGAATACATTTAGAACAGGCGACCAGTGTCAACCATGATTAGACTGTACAGTAGACTCTCGATTATTCCAATTCGAAAGGCACCGACGGGTACATAACTGAGTTATCTGCGTGTTCGATTTATCACCTGATTTTAATAATACATGTACTGCATAGGACTAGATAAGAGGGAGGGAACAGCTCTTTTTTACATACTATTTCTATTATTACTCAACAAAATCCTATGTTGTGGGTACTCAAAAGAATCGTCTCACTGTCAAATAAGGATTTTTAGAACATTTCTAGAGCTCTGGTATTGTATTATCAGATTCGTAGTTCATTTATACTGAACTATTTCTTATAAAAATCAGAACTGCTTCTACATTGTTTTCAAAAAGATAGATCCGTTCCTGGAATTTGTTCGAGCTATGCGACATATTCAAAATATCACATGTTCGAGCTATGCGACATATTCAAAATATCACATGTTCGTGTTAAGCGACATATTCAAAATATCACATGTTCGTGTTAAGCGACATATTCAAAATATCACATGTTCGAGCTATGCGACATATTCAAAATATCACATGTTCGAGCTATGCGACATATTCAAAATATCACATGTTCGTGTTAAGCGACATATTCGAAATATCACATGTTCGTGTTAAGCGACATATTCGAAATATCACATGTTCGAGCTATGCGATATATTCAAAATATTACATGTTCGAGCTATGCGACATATTCAAAATATCACATGTTGGAGCTAAGCGATATATTCAAAATATTGCATGTTCGTGTTAAGCGACATATTCAAAATATCACATGTTCGAGCTATGCGACATATTCAAAATATCACATGTTCGAGCTATGCGACATATTCAAAATATCACATGTTCGTGTTAAGCGACATATTCAAAATATCACATGTTCGTGTTAAGCGACATATTCAAAATATCACATGTTCGAGCTATGCGACATATTCAAAATATCACATGTTCGAGCTATGCGACATATTCAAAATATCACATGTTCGTGTTAAGCGACATATTCGAAATATCACATGTTCGTGTTAAGCGACATATTCGAAATATCACATGTTCGAGCTATGCGATATATTCAAAATATTACATGTTCGAGCTATGCGACATATTCAAAATATCACATGTTGGAGCTAAGCGATATATTCAAAATATTGCATGTTCGTGTTAAGCGACATATTCAAAATATCACATGTTCGAGCTATGCGACATATTCAAAATATCACATGTTCGAGCTAAGCGACATATTCAAAATATCACATGTTCGAGCTATGCGACATATTCAAAATATCACATGTTCGAGCTATGCGACATATTCGAAATATCACATGTTCGTGTTAAGCGACATATTCAAAATATCACATGTTCGAGCTTTGCGACATATTCGAAATATCACATATTCGAGCTGTCGAAATATCACATGTTCGATCTGTGCGACATATTCGAAATATCACATGTTCGAGCTATGCGACATATTCGAAATATCACATATTCGAGCTAAGCGACATATTCGAAATATCACATGTTCGAGCTATGCGACATATTCGAAATATCACATGTTCGAGCTGTGCGGCATATTTAAAATATCACATGTTCTAGCTATGCGACATATTCGAAATATCACATATTCGAGCTATGCGACATATTCGAAATATCACATATTCGAGCTAAGTGACATATTCGAAATATCACATGTTCGTGTTAAGCGACATATTCGGAATATCACATGTTCGTGTTAAGCGACATATTCAAAATATCACATGTTCGAGCTACCGCGAGTCCACTACATACTTATGTCAAATACAATCTAATTAATCATTGTCTCAAAAAGTATCAAGATTGCAGCGGCAAGACATTACCAAAGAAACATGATCAAGTTATATCGTATTTGATATACGCAATAGATCATAAATAATGGCATATTGGTTTCTGCCGTCATTTGTAGCGCCACAATTAATGACGGTACTCAATGCATGTGAAGCATATATATGCTCATAATGACATATCATTTATATACTCATTTATTACGAGACTATGTTAAATTTCTGCAAAAAACGTTGAAAGGGGAGACATGCATTGTTCATTTAACAGTACCCAGTGTGAAGCACATGAAGCGCAAATGAGCCGTTCCGCGAGAAAACAGACATTGTGGACTCTGCGTAAAGTATCGACCCGAATCAGCTAAAGCATGCCGAGCAGCAGGCTAATCCAGGCAGACACTTTTCGCCTCATGTGGATTTTCTGTTTCAGGAATCATTACTCTATACCTCTATCCCCCTGGGGCGGAATGTGTCCACCCGGATTAGCCTGTACGGAATACGCAGGCTGATCTGGTTCGATACATTACGCAGTGTCCGTAATGTTGGTTTTCTCGCGGGACAGCCCAAATGAAAACACATTAAGAATATATCATTCGCATTGTCTAACTTAAAAGCTGGTTCTTGATAGATGTAACTACATTTGGTACGACGTGCATTTACGTTTGTTTGATGTAAGTAATAGCCGTGTCTTCATTGATCGTCACTGTCTATCTAAATTAACCCTTTCCCACATACAGACGCACTCTGACGCCCTAACAGCAGATGACAGATATCTAAATTAACCCAGTCCCACATACAGACGCACTCTGACGCCCTAACAGCAGATGACATATATCTAAATTAACCCAGTCCCAGATACAAACGCACTCTGACGACCTTACAGCAGATGACAGATATCTAAATTAACCCAATCCTACATACAGACGCACTCTGACGACCTTACAGCAGATGACAGATATCTAAATTAACCCAGTCCCTGATACAGACGCACTCTGACGACCTTACAGCAGATGACAGATATCTAAATTAACAATTTCCCACATACAGACGCACTCTGACGCCCTAACAGCAGATGGCAGATATCTAAATTAACCCAGTCCCAGATACAGACGCACTCTGACGACCTTACAGCAGATGACAGATATCTAAATTAACCCAATCCCACATACAGACGCACTCTGATGACCTTACAGCAGATGACAGATATCTAAATTAACCCAGTCCCAGATACAGACGCACTCTGACGACCTTACAGCAGATGACAGATATCTAAATTAACCCAGTCCCAGATACAGACGCACTCTGACGACCTTACAGCAGATGATAGATATCTAAATTAACCATTTCCCATATACAGACGCACTCTGACGACCTTACAGCAGATGACAGATATCTAAATTAACCCAGTCCCAGATACAGACGCACTCTGACGACCTTACAGCAGATGACAGATATCTAAATTAACCATTTCCCACATACAGACGCACTCTGACGCCCTAACAGCAGATGGCAGATATCTAAATTAACCATTTCCCACATACAGACGCACTCTGACGACCTTACAGCAGATGACAGATATCTAAATTAACCCAGTCCCAGATACAGACGCACTCTGACGCAATAACAGCAGATGACAGATATCTAAATTAACCCAATCCCACATACAGACGCACTCTGACGATCTAACAGCAGATGACAGATATCTAAATTAACCATTTCCCACATACAAACACAACCTGACGCCCTAACAGCAGATGACAGATATCTAAATTATCCATTTCCCACATACAGACGCACTCTGACGCCCTAACATCAGATGACAGATATCTAAATTAACCATTTCTCACATACAGACGCACTCTGACGACCTTACAGCAGATGACAGATATCTAAATTAACCCAGTCCCAGATACAGACGCACTCTGACGCCCTAAAAGCAGATGACAGATATCTAAATTAACCATTTGCCACATACAGACGCACTCTGACGCCCTAACAGCAGATGACAGATATCTAAATTAACCCAGTCCAACATACAGACGCACTCTGACGCCCTAACAGCAGATGACAGATATCTAAATTAACCATTTCCCACATACAGACGCACTCTGACGACCTTACAGCAGATGACAGATATCTAAATTAACTCAGTCCTACGTACAGACGCACTCTGACGCCCTAACAGCAGATGACAGATATCTAAATTAACCCAGTCCCACATACAGACGCACTCTGACGCCCTAACAGCAGATGACAGATATCTAAATTAACTCATTTCCACATACAGACGCACTCTGACGACCTAACAGCAGATGACAGATATCTAAATTAACCCAGTCCCAGACACAGACGCACTCTGACGCCCTAACAGCAGATGACAGATATCTAAATTAACCATTTCCCACATACAGACGCACTCTGACGACCTTACAGCAGATGACAGATATCTAAATTAACTCAGTCCTACGTACAGACGCACTCTGACGCCCTAACAGCAGATGACAGATATCTAAATTAACCCAGTCCCACATACAGACGCACTCTGACGCCCTAACAGCAGATGACAGATATCTAAATTAACTCATTTCCACGTACAGACGCACTCTGACGACCTAACAGCAGATGACAGATATCTAAATTAACCCAGTCCCAGACACAGACGCACTCTGACGCCCTAACAGCAGATGACAGATATCTAAATTAACCCAGTCCCACATGCAGACGCACTCTGACGCCCTAACAGCAGATGACAGATATCTAAATTAACTCTTTCCCACATACAGACGCACTCTGACGCCCTAACAGCAGATGACAGATATCTAAATTAACTCAGTCCCACATACAGACGCACTCTGACGCCCTAACAGCAGATGACAGATATCTAAATTAACCATTTCCCACATACAGACGCACTCTGACGCCCTAACAGCAGATGACATATATCTAAATTAACCATTTCCCACATACAGACGCACTCTGACGCCCTAACAGCAGATGGCAGATATCTAAATTAACCATTTCCCACATACAGACGCACTCTGACGCCCTAACAGCAGATGACAGATATCTAAATTAACCCAGTCCCACATACAGACGCACTCTGACGCCCTAACAGCAGATGACGGATATCTAAATTAACTCATTTCCACATACAGACGCACTCTGACGACCTAACAGCAGATGACATATATCTAAATTAACCATTTGCCACATACAGACGCAATCTGACGCCCTAACAGCAGATGACAGATATCTAAATTAACCCAGTCCCACATGCAGACGCACTCTGACGCCCTAACAGCAGATGACAGATATCTAAATTAACTCTTTCCCACATACAGACGCACTCTGACGCCCTAACAGCAGATGGCAGATATCTAAATTAACCATTTCCCACATACAGACGCACTCTGACGCCCTAACAGCAGATGACAGATATCTAAATTAACCCAGTCCCACATACAGACGCACTCTGACGCCCTAACAGCAGATGACGGATATCTAAATTAACTCATTTCCACATACAGACGCACTCTGACGACCTAACAGCAGATGACATATATCTAAATTAACCATTTGCCACATACAGACGCAATCTGACGCCCTAACAGCAGATGACAGATATCTAAATTAACCCAGTCCCACATGCAGACGCACTCTGACGCCCTAACAGCAGATGACAGATATCTAAATTAACTCTTTCCCACATACAGACGCACTCTGACGCCCTAACAGCAGATGACAGATATCTAAATTAACTCAGTCCCACATACAGACGCACTCTGACGCCCTAACAGCAGATGACAGATATCTAAATTAACCATTTCCCACATACAGACGCACTCTGACGCCCTAACAGCAGATGACATATATCTAAATTAACCATTTCCCACATACAGACGCACTCTGACGCCCTAACAGCAGATGGCAGATATCTAAATTAACCATTTCCCACATACAGACGCACTCTGACGCCCTAACAGCAGATGACAGATATCTAAATTAACCCAGTCCCAGATACAGACGCACTCTGACGCCCTTACAGCAGATGATATATATCTAAATTAACCTACTTGGCACTCAGGATTGCGGGGTTAGTATTACGACTGATTGACTTGTGTCAGTATAAATGGACCAGTAGTACTGGTAACTTACACAAGAAACGCCGTTATATAACTGAACAGTTGTTGAAAGCGGCGTAAAACACCAAACAATCAATTCAATGGACAATATTTCCGCTGGACCTGACTTTCTATATGTGTAGTCATCACTGTGTTTGAAATATATATTCGATGCCAAATACGAGAATTGGATGTTTCTTCCACATTGTTTGCATTATAATTATTCTTTGTCATCAGTTTGAAAAGTGCAATACGGTAATTTGTTTTACCATTTCAGGTATATAGACGAGTTTTGAAGCCTCACCGGAGGGTGAATTTCGCAACACTGTTTTCAACCCAATTTAAAATTAATGCTTTTATTTATAGAGATTTTCCATTCATTTGTCTTGACGTTTTTCCAAGGCGTCTGGTGTAGATTGTTTTGAGAAAGGCTTTTGAAAATACGTATATCTTGTAAAGGGTAAACACTGAATTACAAGTAACAAATATCATAATTTGTGTTAATTAATTCTTTTATTATTATTTTTTCAATCATTGACGCTGAACAGTTAGACAGATAACACGCGTGTATTTTCAGTATCAAATTACGTTTTTCAAGAATGAAATATTAATTAACACAGCTATTACGTGGATAAGTTGTCTTCTAAATTGATTTTAACGTTCTAGACGCCATTCACAATGCTAACCATCTGTTTTTGTATCGCCTGTTTAATCAGCAATGTCGTCTGGAAGTCCAAGGTCTGCCGGATGATCTGAAAATGACGTTTCCTGTTGATACGATTGACAATCCTTTGTTCAGGGTGATTTGATCTCTCTCTCTCTCTCTTTTTCAGAAGACGATGACGACAAATGCGTAGTTGAATCATACGACTTGTACTAAATGTGTCAAATCTATAAACTTGTACAGGCTAATCCGGAGATATCGAGGGCTTGGTGTGAAACGGTTGTATCTAAAAACCTATTTTAACCACCCTGGTTTAGGGGCAATTTTGACCCTTTTGTAAACAATGCAAATTTAGGTGCCATTGCTCAGAAAGAGCAATGGCACCTAAATTTCCATTGTTTACCAAGAAAAATGTTTTAACGCTTATAAAGACTTTATGGCGAGGTGATTAACATTGGTAAAAAATTACCAATTTTAGTTACAACCGTTTCACGCCAAGCCCTCGATATATTTCATTGTGTGTGTATGGTGTTTGACGCGACTTTCAACAACGTTATAGTTATATCACGGCATTGCCTTTGTAAGTTATCAGTACTACTGATCCTTTATCCGGACACCAGCAATGTCATACATACCCCACAGTTCTGTGGCGCCAAGGAGTGCACCCGAACAGTCTGATCTAACTCTGTATTGTTTGTCAATTAGTTAGAAGGTTTCAACAAACGCCTTTTTAGGCAGTATCCAATTAGATCCCTTTATTAAGATGCCCGAGCACGTTTTTTTCCACACATGTGATTTGTGCTTCATGCCGTTTTCAAAAGAGTTTCATGTATATCACGATATCTAATGAGCTCTCCAGCGGTGGACGCTCATATCAATACACCACGGAGTCGGACACAAACACTTAGAGGGGCGCTCTGCGAAAACTAGCCGTTCAGCATTTGCGACCAGGCTCTGCAATGTTTACAATTTAGGTTCACCAAGAAACTACTGTAAGGTAGTTTTCATTTGGATCATTAACATAGCCTTTTTTCAGTGTAATAAATACTTTGATGTTGATTTTCCTGAATCGCCGCTCACCTTAACATTTTCGCAAAACAGACGGCATTTGTGGCCTCTACAGCAGACTAGACGGCATGTCTAGCCTCTGCAGCAGACTAGACGGCATTTGTAGTCTCTATAGCAGACATAGACGGCATGTGTAGTCTGTGTAGCAGTCAACCGCGTAGGTGATGTATTGGTAGATCTTCCTCATCGGCTTTCCCTCCTTGGCGCTAAGGATTATTGGGTAAGTATAACGGCTGATTTAATGGCGTTTGAATAAATGGACCAGTATCACAAAAAAACATCGTCATATTACTTTAAAAAAAATGAAGGCGGCGTAAAACACTATACAAATAAATCTGCAGCAGGCGAACTTTGGTACGTAATATAGAATGATCTTATCAGGAGCAATTTCTACACTTTCTGCAATTATGCTTGATTTAGCAATATATATTTACAATAAATTACATAACAATTATTTACAACTTAGAGCAACTAATAGGATTGAGAAAAAACGGATAGTGTGCATCTCTTTCCTAATTTCCTCAAGTAATTTTGAGGCAGACAAGTTCGCTTATTCGATTTTTTTCCCAATCTTTTTCAAACTTACCGGCAAGATTGGTGAGTTAATATTACCTGCTGGGCAAGCATGGATTTTTGATATAGTAGAACATGTCACGGGCACCGCCTCAACTGTCGTCAATTCCTTCCAGTGGCCCGTGCCCCTATTCATTTATAGATCCGCTCCATAAAAAAAGGTTCTTATTGCAACTCTTGGTTTGTAATCGCCAAAGACTGTATGTAGCTTATTACCATGGTTGTAGAACATAATGTGAACTTTGACTCATATTAAGTATTCTAATTCTCGGTTTGAAAGCGTCAAAGACTGAGTGTTACTTATTATGCAGCAGACAGCCTTTTGAAAACATAGTGACAAAGGAGGAAATTGCTCAAAACGAGTAATTTCTGCTTTTGCCACAATGTTTTCAACTTTTAGTCATAGGTTATCTATTCAATTATAGAGATTTTCTATTATTTAACAAAATATGTCCAAAGTCGTCTGCTGCAGAATTGTCGTATGAGGGAAAGGGTTAACAACGGTAAATATCCTTACAAGTCTGTGTGGCTGTAAGACCTCCTTGTCTCATATGTCTCGACCGCCCCGTCTCCCTGGTGTAATGGTTAGAGCGCCCACCGTTGGAGCGGGAGACCAGGGTCGATCCCAGTGATACCAAACACTTTACAATGGTAGTTCTGGCTCCATTGCCTTGTGCTCAGGAGTGTGGAATAGCGTTCCGATTGGTGTATTGGTGTCAGGATTGATAATACCGGTAGTTCCGGTAATTTACCCAGGAAAACTCGTCATATAAATGAATAAATGTTTAAAGCTGCGTAAAGCACAATTTTCTATAAAACAAACAAATCATATTTCTCTCAACTACGCGAGCCATTTTAACCACTTTGTGTTGGATTGTCTCAAATGTAGAACTCCGGCATCCAAATATCCCGAATTAGATCCCCTTGAACCTTCCCAAATATTCGGCACCAGAGTTCAAGTTGCCAGGAAGCATACATGGATGACATTTGATTAAGAGTTCTAGAAACTTGTTTGACATTCGATGCTATATGGATAATGTTAAACTACAACTAATCCCCTTTCAGATATGACACGATGTACAGGAACAATACCCGTCACAATAACACATAAATGGTCAATTTCATATGTTCAATAATTGTATTTAATTATGACCTCCGGAGACAGCTTTTATCTGGCTGTTCGTACGCGATTCTCTATAGAAGTGTCCGCTTCAATGACAGATTTAGTATCGTCAATGCACGTCAAGGTTATCCCTTTGTCGTAGGCTTGCCTTTCGATAAATGTGAATAGAAAAGAGAAAATTGAAATTGGCTTAAAATGTTTTACTTGTTATATAGTTGCAAAACGATTAGCGATCATTTGAAGCGATACATTTACACAAATGTAAAAATAGAACGGTATCTGCGTAATGTATCGACCAGATCAGCCTGCGCTGTCCGCGCAGACTGATCCGGCCGACACATTCCGTTATCTCTGTCTTAGTAAGATTTATTTTGTATGGTCTTTTACGCAACTTTTAACAATTATTTCGGTTACATTATACGGAGATTGAGATGCTCACGGCGTTTCCTGTGTAGGGTACTTGTACATTTGGTCCATTTGTCCTGTCACCAGCAAGTCAGTCGTGAGAGTAACCGCATAACTTTGAATGCGAAGGAAGGACAGCTATTACTATCATTGTTAAAGTAATTTGTGTTCCCCGGCCAAGGAACAGACCCGCACCCGCGTCGGACCATCTACCGCTACACACCTGGGCGAGTTAGTGTAAGTAACATCAACAGTCAATACGTTACAAATGTTTTAACCATTTCCTACATATAGACGCATGGTTGGCGCAGTTGCACTAGACGACATTTGAAAACATTGTAGCAAACGGAGACATTTTTCATAATGAGCAATTTCTCCTTTTGTCACAATGTTTTCATCTAATTTGATATATCATACTTTCCTTTTAAGGAGTTTTCGATATTATTCCCTAGATTATTTCAAAGTCCTCTGTTGCAGATGTGTTGTATGTCGTAAAGGGCTACATGTTTATATAGTTAACTTGACGCGAACAATTTGTTCAACTTGCATATCGTTTTTATTCTGACACAACTTGTGTTACAAACAGTGAAAGCTATTATCAATGACAATGGCATTTTATGGACGCAAACGGTAGCCAATCAGACAATAAAAATACAAAATCACTTCTGGTACAAAGCGTTAACCCTTTCCCTCATATAGACGCTTTCTGACGCCTCTGCAGCAGACGGCTTTTTGAAAACATAGTGACAAAAGAAGAAATTGCACAAAACGTGCAATTTCTCCTTTTGCCACAATGTTTTCCACTTTTCGTCATAGGTTATCCGTTCAATTATGGAGATTTTCCATTTTTTGACAAAATACGTTCAAAGTCGTCTGCTGCAGAATTGCCGTATGAGGGAAAGGGTTAAAGAACGTGATCTACAAAACTACTTCAATGAACGCAAGCTAGTTATCTATGGGGGCCTTCAAACGATGATCACATGGCAAGAACTGTATATCTGCCTTCACGTTTACTTCGTTAAAACAGCCTAATTACATGCTATGCTGATTTAAACCTCACCCATATACAACATACGATAGAATCTGCAGAAAACGACTTTGAAAAGATTATTGTTATACATATGAAAAATAGAGTTGAAAACAATGTGGCTGTGGTGAAATTGCTCATCGTGAGAAATTCCTCTTTTGGCAATAGTAACGTCAAAAGTCGTCTGCTGCATAATGGTAAATGCATTTCAAGCTAGCTTATAATAGAGTGAAAAAACCCCAGACTTTTGGAAATTTAGAAATTACATACTTTGAGGAATTTTGCTGCTTCTTAAAAGTTTATCAAATACGTCTGCTCTGTAGACGCCAAAAAGCGTATGAACAGAAAAGAACAAAGCAGAAATCTAAATTGTCATTAACCATATAATCACATAGTCACATAACAACATACACATACTGAGATATATTGCTATTTATATGTATATATTGCTATTTATATGTATATATTGTTTTTTATTATTATTAGTACAATGTACGTATTAAGTCTTTCCCACATACAACAAATCTGCAGCAGATGACTTTGAAATTATTATGTGTAAAACTATGGAAAACCTCTATAAATAAATGTATAACAATTGAATAGAGTTGAAACATATTGTTCAAAACGAGCGATTTCATCTTTTATCGCAATGTTTTCAAAAAGTCGTATGCTGCAGAGGCGTCAGAAAGCGTATATGTGAGGGAAACAAGTTTCAATAAATTATTATTTATTGAGTAAGAAGACTAATCTCCAGACGTTATTCTTGCCGTATAAATATCCGTATTTGTGACTTTTTCACTTTTTAACGATATATAATATAGTATATATAAAAATATTTATAACTGAAATGGAATGCCGTTGAATACATTCATATACATACATGTAAAAGGAAAAGTGTTGAATATCCATGTGATGACATAACACAGATATTATAATCATAATTCCCCGGTGTTAATAGAAGTATCACCGTATCTGTAGGTGGGTGTTATAAATTGGTTTATGTAATTTACTTTATAACAACCCTTTTTTTCCAAACAGAAATGAGGTTTGATGTCCGCACCGACACCTTTTAAAATTCGTGACAAAATATGTTTACAAAAATCGAAATGTAATCAAAATTAGCAATCCCTAATACTTACAAAATATCTACAATTCAAGTTCGTAATGTTATAATTTCAGTTGTGATAAGTATTTTTTCGGTTTCAAGTGTATTTCAAATATGAAAAGTTGAATATTACATATGAAGAGATTGGTTAAGTGAAGATGATTTGTTGCAGAAACAGGTCATATTTCATATTCAACTTCAATCGTTTTTAACACAGAATAATTACTTTCACAACTATCCAATTATACATAGAAAAGTGGCAACATCGGCTTGAAACGGCCGCATCGTTTCAAAGGGGAATACTATTTATACTGATTTAAAGGCGGCTTCTCAATATCCTCACACTATTTATACTTTAACCATTTCCCTCATATAGACGCTTTCTGACGCCTCTGCAGCAGACGGCTTTTTGAAAACATAGTGACAAAAGAAGAAATTGCTCAAAACGAGCAATTTCTCCATTTGCCACAATGTTTTCCACTTTTTTTCATAGGTTATCCATTCAATTATAGAGATTTTCTATTTTTTGACAAACTATGTTCAAAGTCGTCTGCTGCAGACTTGTCGTATGAGGGAAAGCGTTAAAGGCTGCTTCTTTATGTCGCCATAACACTGTCACCAATTCAGAAGCAGCTTCTCAGTATACATATCATTTTTAATCGCATGTAAGGGAAGATTCTCAATCTCCCCATATATCTGAACAAATTCAAAATCTCCCCATAATATATATATTAATTTAAAGGCAGTTTTTCAACCTACCTATAATTATTTAATCTCATTTAAATGCATCCTTACAATCGAACCAGAATGTCTATACTAATTTAAAGGCAGCATCTAAATCTCCACAACTATTGTGAAAGAGAAAATAGGAAATGAGCAAATTCTTCGAAATTGATAATTGGATCCTCAAGATTCGATGACGTATATCATATTCCAGTCACCGGAGACATTGCAGTAGTTAATACGGGCGCATAAATAAATAAATGAAAAATTTCAAACGTTTGTTTTAATTTGTTATGATTAAATGTTCAACTGTTTCATTACTGTTTGAACCTGTTGTTATCACATGCATACTATATGCCTTGATATGAATAAAATATCATACTAAAACATATTCACTTTTAACCGTAACACGCAACCGGAAACGGATTCACTTCCCATTGTGGGTATAATCAATGAACGACGCACTTGGATTTAATTAAGTTTACGAATTTAGCCGAATAGTTCCGATTGGAAAAGTAAACGAACGTTTACCCTTTCCCTCATATACGAGGGAATAATATTATAATATACATAATATACAATAACGCCTCACTCGTATCTTCATATTTGCATTTAATTGTAAAACAGAACATCTAAAAAGACAAAATAAAATCGGGCGAAAATTGCTTATATTGAATAGAAACTATAAGTTATCTATTTTCATATAACTGCATTCTACATATTTTCAAATGTTTAACATGTATCTGACTTGTTCAGCATTACATAGTAGATGTTTTTTTTCTTTAACAGTTTTTTTTTATATATATTCCATCAAAGCCACATACTGAACGTATAAACTAAAATGACGTCCCGGACATCACCTAAAATATATTTTCCCCGGAGAGAAAATTTTGTATGTTTTATCAAAATTATTTGTAAATCTAACATCGTTTAAAAAAGTACATTTAATATATTTCAACAAAACACCCTTACCTTTCCTTATCGGCATAACTATCGGTTTCATTTGATTGTGTGACCACCTTATAGAAGAACATTCGGTCGGGACATTTCATTGAAGGTCAATTTTAATATGTTTGAGGCAATTAAATCCGACATATCGCCATTTTGTTTCAATCGTCTAAGGAGGAAATGACATCACTCTTGCACGTGAAATTATTGTAAGAATATCTTTTGGCGCCATTAAAATACAGATGACAACTTTTCATAACACAAGTCCAATTGTTAATCCGGGACATGGAATAAAATGACGCTTGGTAATGATTTTCATTATTTTTCATATTCGCTTATAAAAAAAGTTTGTGGGATTTGAGAAATCAGCATAACAGGAATTTTATGTGGATTAATTTGCTATTTATCATAATATTTTATTTAAATCCAGTGAACACTTATGGAGCGTGTTTTCAAAGCAGCGTCATTAACGTGTGATTGGTAAGACGCTTTCTGACGCCTCTGAAGCAGACGGATATTTGAAAACATGGCGTCAAAGCAAGAAATTGCCCAAAACGAGCCATGTCACCATGTTTTCAACTATATTCAATCATTGTACTTTCATTTAAAGGGTGTTTCGAATTTTTGTTCGTGTATGTTTTCAAAGTCGTCTGCTGCAGAGTTGATGCATGTGGGAAAGGATTACAAAAAGATAGAAAGAAATTGCTCATTTTGAATAATTTCTCATGATATCAACTAATCTGTCACAGGGACAATGGGGTAAAGGTATTTATAATTTGAGCACATCCGTGGGAAACCGTTCGAGTAGACATTAGTGAACAGTGTAGTTTCAGATCAGCAAGAGCAAACGCATACATTACTCGATATCTACATTGTTTAGATATTACTTACACAAGCAGGTTAAATATTCTATCAACTGATGTAGATTCTAACAAGACTGTACAGATGGACAAGGTGATCTGAAACTACATTGTTAAGAAATACCGATTTGTACATTTTTTCAATGGACGCTTTTGTCAAATAAAGGAAATATTTAATTCTTTACCGGTAACAGATGTATCCGGTAAAGAATTAAATAAGGAGAAATTGCTCCCGATACTGTTTTCAATTTAAACTCCGAGTCAATATGACAGGTCCAAATTGTCAGATGAATCATATTTCGTTTTGTTTGTTTATTTAGTGTTTTATGCCGATTTAAAAAGAGATCAGTTATATCACTGCATTTTCTGGGTACCCACCGAGCCAGTCGAAATGTTAACCCCATAATTCCTGGCGCCATGGAGGGAAAGCTTGTTTTACCAGTCTTTGGAATGACCCGGTCGGGGATCAAACCCGTGATCTCCCGCACTCTAGGCGGTCGTTCTACCACACCACCACCGATGCGGACGTTCTACCACAACACCACCGAGGCGGTCGTTCTACCACAACACCACCGAGGCGGTCGTTCTACCACAACACCACCGAGGCGGACGTTCTACAACAACACCACCGAGGCGGACGTTCTACCACAACACCACCGAGGCGGTCGTTCTACCACAACACCACCGAGGCGGTCGTTCTACCACAACACCACCAAGGCGGTCGTTCTACCACAATACCACAGAGGCGGTCGTTCTACCACAACACCACCGAGGCGGTCGTTCTACCACAACACCACCGAGGCGGACGTTCTACCACAACACCACCGAGGCGGTCGTTCTACCACAACACCACCGAAGCGGACGTTCTATCACAACACCACCGAGGCGGTCGTTCTACTACTACATACCGAGGCGGACGTTCTACCACAACACCACCGATACGGTCGTTCTACCACAACACCACCGAGGCGGACGTTCTACCACAACACCACCGAGGCGGACGTTCTACCACAACACCACCGATACGGTCGTTCTATCACAACACCACCGAGGCGGACGTTCTACCACAACACCACCGAGGCGGTCGTTCTACCACAACACCACCGAGGCGGTCGTTCTACCACACCACCACCGAGGCGGACGTTCTACCACAACATCACCGAGGCGGACGATCTACCACAACACCACCGATGCGGACGTTCTACCACAACACCACCGAGGCGGACGTTCTACCACAACACCACCGAGGCGGTCGTTCTACCACAACACCACCGAGGCGGAAGTTCTACCACAAACACCACCGAGGCGGTCGTTCTACCACAACACCACCGAGGGGGTCGTTCTACCACAACACCACCGAGGCGGTCGTTCTACCACAACACCACCGAGGCGGTCGTTCTACCACAACACCACCGAGGCGGACGTTCTACCACAACATCACCGAGGCGGTCGTTCTACCACAACACCACCGAGGCGGTCGTTCTACCACAACATCACCGAGGCGGTCGTTCTACCACAACACCACCGAGGCGGTCGTTCTACCACAACACCACCGAGGCAGTCGTTCTACCACAACACCACCGAGGCGGACGTTCTACCACAACACCACCGAGGCGGACGTTCTACCACAACACCACCGAGACGGTCGTTCTATCACAACACCACCGAGGCGGACGTTCTATCACAACACCACCGAGGCGGTCGTTCTACTACTACATCACCGAGGCGGACGTTCTACCACAACACCACCGATACGGTCGTTCTACCACAACACCACCGAGGCGGACGTTCTACCACAACACCACCGAGGCGGACGTTCTACCACAACACCACCGAGGCGGTCGTTCTACCACAACACCACCGAGGCGGTCGTTCTACCACAACACCACCGAGGCGGTCGTTCTACCACAACACCACCGAGGCGGTCGTTCTACCACAACACCACCGAGGCGGACGTTCTACCACAACACCACCGAGGCGGTCGTTCTTCCACAACACCATCGAGGCGGTCGTTCTACCACAAACCACCGAGGCGGACGTTCTATCACAACACCACCGAGGCGGTCGTTCTATCACAACACCACCGAGGCGGACGTTCTACCACAACACTACCGAGGCGGACGTTCTACCACAACACCACCGAGGCGGTCGATTATATTGCGTATACAACCACAAGGGCAAGCGACTCATTTCAGATAAACAGTTAAGACCCATTTCCGCCGACCGCGACACGACAGGGTTATTTAGCTATCAGCCTCCCTACTTAAATTACAAATTACGAAAATGAAAAGAGCTGTCGGAAAACTGTCAGAAACTCATTTCTACCAACTTTTCTTTTTTAAACTTTGATAACATAGCCTCAAAATGATCTGTCATTTTAATGATATTAAAAAATCCTACAAAATTGTTACATCACCGGGATAAAAAAATAACTGTGTGAACTAGTTTCTATAATCCTGAACTGTACAATGCATTTCATTAACATATCAACAATGATGATAGCGTTTGTGGTGCTATACAAATTATCTGAATTACATTCAAGTTTCGCTATTGAATTGCATTCTTTCGGTCCTTATTCGAAACCGAGGTGATGTGGCATACCTTGGGAGCGTACGACTAGGGTTCGATCCCCGGTCGGGTCATACCAAATACGTTAAACACGGTAGTTATGGCGTGATAACATTTAGACCTTCGAAAAAATGAAACCAGTAAATACCCAGTATAAGCTGCGCCGCATCTCAGTTTTCGCATGGTCTAGCCTAGTCATTTAACCCTTTCCCTCATACGACAATTCTGCAGCAGACGACTTTGAACATATTTTGTCAAAAAATAGAAAATTTCTATAATTGAATGGATAACCTATAGCTAAAAGTGGAAAACATTGTGGCAAAAGGAGAAATTGCTCGTTTTGAGCAATTTCTTCTTTTGTCACTATGTTTTCAAAAAGCCGTCTGCTGCAGAGGCATCAGAAAGCGTCTTTATAAGGGAAAGGGTTAACTGTCAACTTATCCTGATTATGAGCGGATATGACCACGACAAAAGATGGCATAAGCAAGTGTTGGAATAGTCGTAAACACCCAGACAATGACAACGAGACTGTGTTGTAAACAATTGGAACGACCCATACGGATTATCGAGTAAGCATAACGTATCTCATGTGATGGTTGTGTGCTCTACAAATCAGCTTCAATCGGCAGTTTACGTAACTTAATTCAGAGACCGAACCTTTGATACAAAAGATGTGCGTAATTTATTTCCATGGTCAGAGGCCAAATGCCAAGGCCACTGGAGACATCAATCACTATTTCTTGTTGGCATGATATAAAGGAAACTGTGCCACGGATGATAATCATACTCGGCATGTTTGTCCTTAATTGTAGGAAGATATGTCCTATTCATTTCCTGGGTTTGCGATCAAATAGAAATGGTACTTAGAATTTGGAAAGTATGTGTACACCGCAGGCATAAAAATCCGCATTGACGTCACAGAGTTCTGCAATGAACGCAAGCAAAATTAAAACATCACCGACATTATATGTGACTGGTTTATCAGCACTGATTTGTGTTTTTATGGTTTTGCATTGCTCTTGCTATGCAATCGTTACGGCTTACCTATGCATGGCATATTGAATCTATTCGATGTCTTAATGTTGTCTCAATTTATATCAAAGCGGAGTGTGAATTAGACCCTTAATAGCTAGACTCGGTCGGCTCTATGTATTTAAACCATCTCAAGATGAAATTGCCCTCATTGATGTTAAAAATGAACATCAAAAGTAGCAAATGATTCGTAGACCATGGAAGCCATAGTACTTACTGTACAGTTATTTATTAAATATATGTTTGCAAATCCATGCCATCCGGTCAAATAGTGCAACGTGCGTCAAAGGTTTCTTGTACCATTCATGCGACTACTTAGAGAATGCACGGAGATGCGCATGTTGTTCTGGATCTACACATAACGCCGGCGATCCTACGGTTAGTTTTCCTAGAACACAGCTCACATACTCATTTATCACCAATAGACCATGTAACATTTGATTACCATATGAGTACGTAGGGTTTAGTAAACTTTCTATTCTATTAACTTTAGTAATTGCCTCAGCGTGTGATGAATGCCGAATGTTTTATTGGACCACCAGCGCAATACTGATTAATTACACTTTTACATCATAACTTACCTCATATCAACGATGAAATGAAAAAGAAAATTGAGCCGTTCCATCAGAAAACAAACATAATAAACTCTGCGTAATGTATCGACCCAGATAAGCCTGCGCACGCTAATCCGGGCCGACATATTCCGTCATTGGAGAATAGAGGTATATAGTAATGATAATTCAACAGGAGGCGAACATTGTATGTCCGGGTTAGCCTGATCTTTACTTAACGTAAAGTCCACACTGTTGATTGTCTCGTAATATGGCTTAAATGAGATGTGGTGCGTTTATATGATATGTGGTGCGTTTAAATGAGATATGGTGCGTTTATATGAGATGTGGTGCGTTTAAATGAGATATGGTGCGTTTATATGAGATGTGGTGCGTTTAAATGAGATGTGGTGCGTTTATATGAGATATGGTGCGTTTAAATGAGATGTGATGCGTTTAAATGAGATATGGTGCGTTTAAATGAGATGTGGTGCGTTTATATGAGATGTGGTGCGTTTATATGAGATGTGGTGCGTTTATATGAGATATGGTGCGTTTAAATGAGATGTGATGCGTTTAAATGAGATGTGGTGCGTTTAAATGAGATGTGGTGCGTTTAAATAATATGTGGTGCGTTTATATGAGATATGGTGCGTTTAAATGAGATGTGGTGCGTTTATATGATATATGGTGCGTTTAAATGAGATGTGGTGCGTTTATATGAGATATGGTGCGTTTAAATGAGATGTGATGCGTTTAAATGAGATATGGTGCGTTTAAATGAGATGTGGTGCGTTTAAATGAGATGTGGTGCGTTTAAATAAGATGTGGTGCGTTTAAATGATATTTTGTGCGTTTAAATGAGATGTGGTGGGTTTAAATGAGATGGGGTGCGTTTAAATGAGATATGGTGCGTTTAAATGAGATATGGTGTGTTTAAATGAAATGTGGTGCGTTTAAATGTTCTAATTTCTTTGTTTAGACATAACTGCGTTATAGTCGCGTTAGTACAATCTGTGTAGGGTAACATGCTGTTAAGATGCTTCAATCGGTATCATTATTGTTTAACCCTTTCCCTCATACGACAATTCTGCGGCAGACGACTTTGAAGGTATTTTGCCAAAACATAGAAAATCTCCATAATTGAATGGATAACCTATGACAACAAATGGAAAACATTGTGGCAAAAGGAGAAATTGCACGTTTTGTGCAATTTCTTCTTTTGTCACTATGTTTTCAAAAAAGCTGTCTGCTGCAGAGGCGTCAGAAAGCGTCTATATGAGGGAAAGGGTTAAATAAGGTGTAGATTTATCTCTGTTACAAGGACATATTTGGCGTATCTCTTTGACGAAATCACAAATAGGACTGTAGAATACATTTTATAAATAAAACGGGTATGCATGTACGGTTGTTTTTACATCCATGCAGACAATCAAAACTCTGCTGAGACTGTTTGGACGCATCGCCTCCCAAGAAACATCACTGTTCGGAAATGCAAGAATGCCCCCCCCCCCCCCCCCCCCCCCCCCCCCACACGTTTACGTGGCTCATCTACTACATGCATTAATGCAGATATAAATGAACTCGCCTTTTGGGAAACGGTTCAAGTTTGCATATTTGTTGACACTACGGATGCACAGGCTGATCCGGATCTACACTGTTCACAAACTCCAACTATTACATTTGCACACACACGGGCTCAAATAATTAAAGTATGTTTAGACTTACTTATTGTTTGAAAGTTTGTTAAAACTAATACGAAGCATATTTTCGATATCTAGTATATATATATATATATATATATATTCTTTATTCCTCCAATAACGAAGAGCATTAAAATACATAAAATACAAACAGAATGCCTAACACATAGTATTATACAAGAGAACAAATGTACACATCACGCCAAAAAAAAAAAAAAAAAGTTCGAACATATAAAAAAGTACATTGAGACGATTTCAACAAAGGTTTGGCGGGTCAAATTAGGCTTTGAAAACTTGCAAAACGCCCCTTATCTAGAGCTCTCAACTTATTGTACTGCTTCATATGTTTATATTTCAAACACTAACTAAGTTACCTACTAAATGAAAGTATACTTATTGAATATAGATGAAAGCACTTTTGTTTAAAGGAGAAACACAACAACAGTAATCATTTTTCTAATGAAAAAAGAGAATGTTTCTGATTGCAGGCCTAAGTATAATTATAACCCGCATTCCAGAAGTAAAATGATGAAGTAATGCTGAATTTGAGCTCCCTCCGAGACAAGATGACGACAATAGATCAACCACACAGTCATACAGTCAGGTCAAAGTGACTGTCTGCACTATAGGTCCCGTTCTGAGCAACTATGATGTTAAACTTAATTCTTAACTCTTTACCACATACAGAAGCTATTGGACGTCTCTGCAACGGACGAATTTTCCCACATATTTTCAACTTATACAACAAGAAGATCATTCATTTAAATAGAGTTTAAATAGTAAAAAAATAAAAATGTCTTCAATGCCGTCTGCTACAGATTTGTTGAATGTGTGTAAAGGTTAAAATTGTCATTTTCAAATGGACTAATCTGGGAATTTAAGGACTGAATAATCAATTATATAACTGCAGGTAATTGGGTGTTTAAAAAATGCACTACCTGTATCCAATTTTATTGATTTGTAAACTGAACATCAATTTGTGTCAAATTCAAAATAATTACATCGGTACATGAAATGATATTTACTTTTCTAAAAACTGACAACACATTAATTTGTAATGAACAAATTACATAGCTAAATGGATATTTGAGGCATGCTGAGAAGAAAGGAGACATTTACTAAACAGATATATGCGAAAAACGACAGCTCGGGCAAACACATAGTCTTGTCAAAGCCATATTTATAAACGCAAACATGTGACATAGCCGATGATGTAAGTAAATTCTAGCAGAAAGCTAGAAGAATACCCTCCCCTGGTTTCCTACTCAGAGTATATGCATATTGATGTAATGTGGAAAGTTCCGGTTCCCCTATTGGCTTGACGCGTGTCATATTTCACCCATTATGTTGCAATATAAACATGCGACGTAAGACGAGCAACGGTCACGCCCCTTTCAACAGACTTGTTTGCTAAAAGTCAACCTCAAAGTGAGGCTTTTTAGAAAATGTAATAAGTTAAATAATGGCTGCTTTTGTAGAAATATGACTTTTATACAAGGAAAAATATGTCGAAAAATGTAAATAACTAGACAGAAAACCAGTGGGCGGGGCTGACTTGACACGTTCAGTGTTATTGTAAATCAGTTTATTTTTATGAGTCGGGCGGCGGAACGTTTTCTTTATGAAATATTTTCGAGTAAAACGTAAAGTATTACTAAAGTTTTTAGTCAAGTTAACTATGGTTACCAGTTTTTGTCCGGTCCTTGGTTAAAACATTCGCCATGTCAATTACTATCAAGTTTTTGTACGGTCCTTGGTTAAAACATTTCACATGTAAATTACTATCAAGCGGAAACCTAATTGCCAAAATACAAATGAAATTACCAGTCCCAAAGTAATATTTTCTGTTGGGATTAGAAATGCCGGGTGTTAAGAATGAAACATATGGACAATTTTAGCATGTTTATTTCTAGGACTATATCCAACCTAAATAACTTGTTCCTTGTTAGAATAAAGAGTCTTCTTGAAAACCACCAACCAATCTGCTACTTTATTTTAGGATAGTTGTGACAAGTATAGCGATAGATCAGCTTGCACATCCAAAGAATGCATTTTAACCATTTATCGCAAATAGAGAAAATCAGCAGCATACATTCGGGCCAACATGTGGTCTAATTCATTTCACATGTAATTGAAAGAACAAAAATTAAATCAAGTTGAAAACATTTTGGCAATCGGAGGAATTGCTTGTTTTGAGCAATATCTCTTTTTGCCACAAAGTGTTCAAACGTATCAGATGCGGATCCGTCGGAATGCGACTGCGGGGGGAAAGGGTTAAATACTGTATTGTGTGCGTCATATGTTTCTTGGAGACTACAGAGACTTTTCTGTGAATATTGAAGATCCTGCACGGGTTGTTATTTAGTTTCCTCACAGTATATCCCCTGAGCCGTTCAACGAGAACACAAACATTGTGGAATGTGCGTAAAGTATCGACCCGGATCAGCCTAAGCATGCTGCGCAGGCTAAACCGGACTGACACTTTTCGCTGCCTGTGGATTTCCTGTTTCATGAATTAAACTTCTATCCCCCAGAGACGGAATGTGTCGGCCCCGATTATCCTGCGCCGACTACATATGCTGATCTGGGTCGATACATAACGCAGAGTATATATTATTGGTTTTCTCATGGAACGGCTCTTTGTGACAGATTAAATGACAGTTGACCTTAATTCGCATCGCCCTACGTGACAATTGATAATGGCCAAACGTGTTCAAATTCGGTTATTTTACACCAGGTTTCAAGAATTCGAATGTCATGAACATATCTACAGATCAATATACATATAATTAAAATATGAAATACAACACGAATAACAGAATACATTCCAAATACATTAATCAAAAAACTAATCTTCAAAATATCAATATACATATTATAGAAAAGCATTGAAAACAGTTACGGTAAACTTATTTCATTCTGTGTTTTTTTTTCTTCAGTAATAGTAAACTGACCATTTCGACCTCTTATCTGAAAACGGAAAGCTTTTTAAGAAAACGAATTAATCCTTAATCACAAACATCCGAAGCAAATGACTTTGAAAACATCATGGTAAAAATGTAGAACAATTTTTCAAAAGAAAGAATAATTGTTCACTATGGATGAACATATTGAGGCCACAGAAGAAATTACTCCCGCGAGATCTCCGGACACGAGGCTGGCGCTCTATTGCCGTTTCACACAATCCAAACAAAATGACATAAAACATAACAGGTGCTAAAACCTGTTATGATATACTACAGCGTCATCTTTCTTATCTAAATAAGTGAAAACTCTTTTATTTCTTATTTTTTTGGGGATTCGCTTTGTTAGATATCCCTTATTGTCAGGCTTTTCCGGCTGTCTGTCTGTCTGTTTGTTTGTAAAGCGACGCTCCACAGCCCAAACCGACGGGCCGATTCCGATGAAACTTGGTGAACAGGTGCCATACAGGCTCAGGGTGCGCGCGTTTGAGTTTCGTTGCTAAGGACCCACAACCAAGGCGAATCCCACGTCGCCTACCGGCTTGTTTTTTTAATCTTTGTAAATATGTTTAGGACATATCATTTTTATTGTTAATATATATTTATGCATTAAATGAATCGGCTGCTAATTAGTCTCCCTCCGATTCTGAAGGAGACCGGCATTCAATTTCTAAAAATATTTCTTATGCGTCAATTAATGCACATTTTATCCTTCGGGGGTCAACTTGCATCAGTTGTTATTGTATTTAACCCTTTCCCTCATAAAGACGCTTTCTGACGCCTCTGCAGCAGACGGCTTTTTGAAAACATTGTGACAAAAGAAGAAATTGCACAACATGTGCAATTTCTCCCTTTGCCACAATGTTTTCCACTTTTAGTCATGGGTTATCCATTAAATTATAGAGATTTTCTATTTTTTGACAAAATATGTTCAAAGTCGTCTGCTGCAGAATTGTCGTATGAGGGAAACGGTTAAGCCGAAATTAGCATCCGAATCTTTATTGTACCATATAAATACATGCTTGTGATATAGATAAGATATTGATGTAATACAAACTTTACGTATGACAGTCTCTTGTATTTCATTTCATGAAAGGCTATGTGCTTTTAATTTGTAATATTATGTTAACAATACATGTAAATATATATATGATTGTACATGGATGAGACTTGCATAGAAAAATAATATAAAAGAAAAACTTTTATTCACTCAGTAAAGGGGATTTGATTAAGAATATAACAGTTGTTTGGTTAATGAATCTTTCACATTAACTATCAAATATGATAAGATAAAATCTGTTAGTAATATCGCAGGTATTAATGATCTTGGTAAACGGAATATGAATAAGGATTATCTGCACAGGCCCCGCAATATCCATCTTGATAAGAAACGAGTTAATTAATATCAAGTTGTACCTTTCCCACCGGCAGACGCATTTGTCACACTTTTACGCATCTGAATCAGAGGAATTTGAAAACCCTGTGACAAAAGAAGAAATTGCTCAGAATGAGCAACTTCGACTTTTGCCATAATGTTTTCAACTTTTTTCCATTACTAATACTTTCATTTATGGATATACTCCATGTTTTTGCCTAGTTGTTTTCGAGGTTTCCAGTATGTGGGAAAGGTTTACCACCATTAGGTATATAACTTGAACGGGTCAATGTAGAATTATTCTCTTTGTGTAATTTAGTAATAGAAACGGTAGAAATATGAATCACTCGACATTTCAACTGATAGACATCGCTTATTTATCATTTTTGGAAACTTATTTAATGCAAAATTAATACAAAATATATCTTTTTACCCTTAATACTAGTTTCAGAACGATCATCATTTAAACAGCAACGCTAAATTAATACCAACTACATATGTATTGTTTTTGGCTATAAACATCGGTATCAATGTAAAAGGCATGGAAGCCATTAATTAACACGATCAATCAAACACGGCTACTGTTTCTTTAAAGTTTTACATGTTAATAATATACAGCTGTTTACAGTTGCACAGGGACAACAATAATATATTTAACACTTTCCCAAACACAAGACATCTGTAATGGACGACTTTGAAAACCTCTGGGCGAAAATATGGACAAATCCATAAAAGTGAAATTATTTAATAGAGTTGGAAAACAGTGTCACAGAAGTTGAAATTATTCATACTGAAAGATGTCTCCTCTGTTACCAAATTCGTTTTAAAAATCTTCTGCTGCAGATAAGTCAAAATGTGTCTGCATGTTGGAAAGGGTAAATGTTATTAATCTTCCATTTTGACACGCAGAGTTTTCCTATTGCCAGTACTATACTTACATTTTTAATCCCATTAAACTTTTAGTAAACTGATTCAAAATTTAAACGATACTGACACATAAGCCATCATCATATAAGCCGTTCCACGAGCAAACCCAACATTGTGGACTCTGCGTAAAGTATCGACCCGGACCAGCCTAAGCATGCCGCGAAGGCTAACCCGGACAGACACTTTTCGCCTCCTGTGGATTTTCTGTTTCAGGATTCATTACTCTATATTTCTATACCCCTGGGACGGAATGTGTCGGCCCGGATTGGACATAATGTTCATGATGTTGGTTTTTTCGTGGGACAACTCATTTATGATATATCAAATTATATTCATATATCAGATAATAATCAGATAATAATTTACAAAGTTATAAAGCTCCTTCTACTTAAATGGTTGATTTATTCAGATTTATGCTAAGTTTGTCCAGGTTCGGATCAGTTGGTAAACAATTGTATACACCAATAAATGTAAAATAAATTACCGTATCAAAAAATAGAAAACGAAGAAATGAATTATGAAATTTTAATCACGCTAATACCAGCCGCCTCCTTGAGGAATGATATTTTTCCGTTATGTTAAAACTAACGGAATACATCTTTTTAACCCTTTCCCTCGTATAGACGCTTTCTGACGCCTCTGCAGCAGACGGCTTTTTGAAAACATAGTGACAAAAGAAGAAATTGCTCAAAACGAGCAATTTCTCCTTTTGCCACAATGTTTTCCATTTTTAGTCATAGTTATCCATTCAATTATAGAGGTTTTCTATTTTTTGACAAAATATGTTCAAAGTCGTCTGCTGCAGAATTGTCGTAAAAGAAAAAGGGTTAAACGATTGTTAAAAATAACGCGAGAAATAATCATAAAGAGTAGGGCAGATGTTCTTTTAAAACAGCAATTCATTGACAAGAACTGGTGCCATGATATCTGTTAAGGAGTATCCGTAGATCTTCACCTATTCTTGAAATCACCAAATATTTGTTTTATTTATTGGAAATAAAATGTGATTTAAATCATTTCCAATGATTAATACTGATGTCATCATTTCGTAACCGATCCATTGAACTAAGGAATTCGACTAACGCTTCCACTGCCGACCTTTACAAAGTCGTCTCTACCATGCCACTCTATCTTTCATCCAACAGGAAATTTGGTAAATTTAATGTCTAAGTGGCAAACGCTGCAGATTTCAGGAGAGACTGTCTCACCTGAATCTGTATTGTTTGCAAACACCTTAATATTGCCTTTAATTGCCTTTAACAGGGGAATGAGTTAAAACTTTAGCGTTATCTGCGGTTTTAAACGACATTTGTTTAACACGGTATGTGCGACTTTAAAACCTTTTGTGAACAATGTAGACCAAGATCGACGTGCACATTCGTGCAGTCTAGTGTTGGTCTACATTGTTCTCTATCCATTTATTGACATGTAGAAACTCTAAAGAAATCAATGTCGATGACATCAAATGCTAGAATTCAGCAAGAATAAAGCATATATTGTCACTTGTCTTAACAAATTAACATCTGATCCAAATATACGCATTTTGGTATAAAAGCAAAAACGTTTAAACGTATTTGTTTAATATTTGATTTGAATCTAAAAAGATGAAAAAGAAAATGCAATATGGTACGGAATAGTTCCTATAGAACTGAAAATGTGTTCAACTGTTGCCAATAATCCCATACTCAATATGGTCAAACAAGCACTGTTGTTCGGTTTGCTAGTGGACGGCTCATTTGGAACAGCATATTGTTTCAACTGTCGCCAATAATCCCACACTTAATACGTGGATGTGCCAATGGTCAAACAAGCATTGTTGTTCGGTTTGCTAGTGGACGGCTCATTTGGAACAGCATATTGTTTCAACTGTCGCCAATAATCCCACACTTAATACGTGGATGTACCAATGGTCAAACAAGCATTGTTGTTCGGTTTGCTATGGTTAAACTAGAGAACGGCTCACATGGAATTAAGTATTGTATTGACTTTAACCAAACGTTCTATACTCAATACCTGTGCCAACATTGAGAACAGTTTCGTATGACGAAAAATACAATATATATATTTGCAAACGGCTTAAGTGATATGCTATTTAACCCTTTTCCCCATGCAACTAATCTAAAGCAGGCGACCTTTAAAACATTCTAGTCAAACATGTGAATTCTGATGCAAATGCAGCAGACCACTTTTGAAAACAAAGGTCGTCTGTTGCAGATTTAGCATATTTTGAGAAAAGGGGGAGCCGTCCCGCGAGAAAACCAACATTATGGCCTCTGCGTTATGTATCGACCCAGATCAGCCTGCGCAGTCCGCGCACACTGATCCGGGCCGACACATTCCGTATCAGGGGGATAGAGGTATAGAGTAATGATTCATGAAACAGAAAATCCACAGGAGGCGAAAAGTGTGTAACCGGGTAAGCCTGCGCGGCAAGCTTAGACTGATGCGAGTCGATACTTTGCGCAGGGTTCACAATGTTGGTTTTTTATCTCGGGACGGCTCAACAGTTGTCTGTGTCAAGAAAGGATTGGGTGAGGGCGACCAATCATAGACTGTTGGCGATTAAGGGTGTGACATGACGCCACGAGTATGACAGTATCAGGGATTAATTGACATTACAAATGTAAAAGAGATAAACTTGTAATTAATGTATTTATTGATTCAACGGAAAAAATGCAGATTTACGCCAATTCATCTTAATTCTGTCACCTTAGTATAAAGGATACCGCTTAATCATAGGGACTGCTATGTTAACATCAGTTAACATCCTTTCCTTCCTACATCAGATAGGCAGCAGATGAGTTTAAATGAAGTTGAAAATAGAGTGACAAAAGAAGACATTGTTCATAAAGAGTAATTTTTGGCTTCGTCATGCTGTTATTTTACTCAAATGTTTTCCTCTGCGGAAACGTCAAAATATGTTTGCTTGTAGAACATGGTTAAAATCTTTCATCTCTGAATGGATTGTGGTCAAACAATGACGTTTTCAACAATTTTGGTTACACCATGCCGACCAATTCACATAACCTTGTGCTTCCTGACTTTCTCACACCAGTACTCAACGCAGCAATCTATCAAAGAAACTGGCTGCTTTTCCAGATAGACTCTTTGTTAGTCCATCGGTGGAGGACCCATTTTGACGCACATGTGGAAGACGGCTTTTGAAAGCATTGTGACAAAACGAAAAAATGCTCATATTGAACAATTTCTCCTTTTGCCACAAAGTGTATAACTCTCGTCAATCAATAACAAATAAATCTGAACAAACACATAACAATGGACATGAAATGAAATGAATAATTGAATATGGACTGTGTTTCTCTAATGTGGTGGGGAGTCGTCTTCTACCAACACGTCAGTCATATTTTGACATATTTTAAATATTTTATATAAATTAGTGAGCAACACCAAAAAAAAAATCTATTTGGAAATTATATGATTTCTCAACTGTTGCGATATGGTACACTTCTGATATTTCTGAAACTTTTGCAGCAGACATATTTGAAATGAAAAATCATTTTCGGATATGGGGAATTTGCTCTACTTTTACACGAATGTATCAAATCGAGGGCTTGGCGTGAAACGGTTGTAACTAAACTTGATATTTTTTTTACCAAGGTTAATCGCCTCGCCATAAAGTCTTTATAAGCGTTAAATCATTTTTCTTTCTGAGCAATGGCACCTAAATTTTCATTGTTTACAAAGGTGTCAAAATTGCCCCTAAACAAGGGTTTACAAAATAGGTTTTTAGTTACAACCGTTTCACGCCAAGCCCTCAAAATCTTCACCAAACTTGTAATTTCAATATTCCAGATTTTCAGCTGACAGTGGAACCGTGATTGAGTATCGGCCTGTCGTACCAAAAGACCCAGGTCTCGCATCTGCCTTTTGGAATATTTCAATGCAACGCGAGTACTGATAATGTCTCCAGGAAGAAGACATCGAGCGTGATTAATCCTTTCCTCATACGTCAATTCTGCAGCAGAGGCGTCCGAAAGCGTTTATATGAGGCAAAGGGCTAGTTTCGCAATATATGTAAAATAAATACGTTTAAACTAGATATCTGCATTCTTATGGTCGACGTTTGTATGTCAGGTTGTTATGTATGTGCAATAGGCTCAATGATCGGTCATCGGCTTTATTGTTTGTTTACCCTACCTTCCAACATACGTCAATTCTGTAGTATACGAATTCGAAATAAGTTATGCAAAAGTTTGAAATATCTCCTTAAATACAAGTTTAATTTGTCAATTAACGTTTAACATACAGTGGCAAATATTATTTCTCTAATACGCAAGTCATCTGCTTGAAATGGACGAAAATGCGTCTGCATGTGGCAACACCTTTACTCAATAATCCCAAGATTATTTAAAAGTCCATTTCCAGGGTTACTGACATTGGGAACGCTTTAAACTTAAACGGCGATCAATAAAACCCAAACTCGCAAGCCTCGGTTCAGATTCTTGTAAAAACTATTAAACCGAATATCATTCACAATACCTAACTATAGTTCCCAGTTGTTAGTTTTGGAAATGTGCCTCACCCAATCGGCCATCCATCTTACATGTAACCACCACAAGCGGGAACAAACGTGTAGCGCCAGTTGTTAGTTTTGGAAATGTGCCTTACCCAATCGGCCATCCATCTTACATGTAACCACCACAAGCAGGAAAAAAACGTGTAGCGCCAGTTGTTAGTTTGGGAAATGTGCCTTACCCAATCGGCCCTCCATCTTGCATGTAACCATCACAAGCGGGAACAAACGTGTAGCGCCAGTTGTTAGTTTTGGAAATGTGCCTTACCCAATCGGCAATCCATCTTACATGTAACCATCACAAGCGGGAAAAACGTGTAGCGCCAGTTGTTAGTTTTGGAAATGTGCCTTACCCAATCGGCAATCCATCTTGCATGTAACCATCACAAGCGGGAAAAACGTGTAGCGCCAGTTGTTAGTTTTGGAAATGTGCCTTACCCAATCGGCCATCCATCTTACATGTAACCATCACAAGCGGGAACAAACGTGTAGCGCCAGTTGTTAGTTTGGGAAATGTGCCTTACCCAATCGGCCATCCATCTTACATGTAACCACCACAAGCGGGAACAAACGTGTAGCGCCAGTTGTTAGTTTTGGAAATGTGCCTCACCCAATCGGCCATCCATCTTACATGTAACCACCACAAGCGGGAACAAACGTGTAGCGCCAGTTGTTAGTTTTGGAAATGTGCCTCACCCAATCGGCCATCCATCTTACATGTAACCACCACAAGCGGGAACAAACGTGTAGCGCCAGTTGTTAGTTTTGGAAATGTGCCTTACCCAATCGGCCATCCATCTTACATGTAACCACCACAAGCGGGAACAAACGTGTAGCGCCAGTTGTTAGTTTTGGAAATGTGCCTTACCCAATCGGCGCCCCATCTTGCATATAACCATCACAAGCGGGAAAAAACTTGTAGCGCCAGTTGTTAGTTTTGGAAATGTGCCTTACCCAATCGGCAATCCATCTTACATGTAACCATCACAAGCGGGAACAAACGTGTAGCGCCAGTTGTTAGTTTTGAAAATTTGCCTCACCCAATCGGCCATCCATCTTACATGTAACCATCACAAGCGGGAAAAACGTGTAGCGCCAGTTGTTAGTTTTGGAAATGTGCCTTACCCAATCGGCCATCCATCTTACATGTAACCACCACAAGCGGGAAAAACGTGTAGCGCCAGTTGTTAGTTTGGGAAAAGTGCCTTACCCAATCGGCCACCCATCTTACATATAACCATCACAAGCGGGAACAAACGTGTAGCGCCAGTTGTTAGTTTTGGAAATGTGCCTTACCTAATCGGCCATCCATCTTACATGTAACCATCACAAGCGGGAACAAACGTGTAGCGCCAGTTGTTAGTTTTGGAAATGTGCCTTACCCAATCGGCCATCCATCTTACATGTAACCACCACAAGCGGGAACAAACGTGTAGCGCCAGTTGTTAGTTTTGGAAATGTGCCTTACCCAATCGGCCATCCATCTTACATGTAACCACCACAAGCAGGAAAAAAACGTGTAGCGCCAGTTGTTAGTTTGGGAAATGTGCCTTACCCAATCGGCCCTCCATCTTGCATGTAACCATCACAAGCGGGAACAAACGTGTAGCGCCAGTTGTTAGTTTTGGAAATGTGCCTTACCCAATCGGCAATCCATCTTACATGTAACCATCACAAGCGGGAAAAACGTGTAGCGCCAGTTGTTAGTTTTGGAAATGGGCCTTACCCAATCGGCAATCCATCTTGCATGTAACCATCACAAGCGGGAAAAACGTGTAGCGCCAGTCGTTAGTTTTGGAAATGTGCCTTACCCAATCGGCCATCCATCTTACATGTAACCATCACAAGCGGGAACAAACGTGTAGCGCCAGTTGTTAGTTTGGGAAATGTGCCTTACCCAATCGGCCATCCATCTTACATGTAACCACCACAAGCGGGAACAAACGTGTAGCGCCAGTTGTTAGTTTTGGAAATGTGCCTCACCCAATCGGCCATCCATCTTACATGTAACCACCACAAGCGGGAACAAACGTGTAGCGCCAGTTGTTAGTTTTGGAAATGTGCCTCACCCAATCGGCCATCCATCTTACATGTAACCACCACAAGCGGGAACAAACGTGTAGCGCCAGTTGTTAGTTTTGGAAATGTGCCTTACCCAATCGGCCATCCATCTTACATGTAACCACCACAAGCGGGAACAAACGTGTAGCGCCAGTTGTTAGTTTTGGAAATGTGCCTTACCCAATCGGCGCCCCATCTTGCATATAACCATCACAAGCGGGAAAAAACTTGTAGCGCCAGTTGTTAGTTTTGGAAATGTGCCTTACCCAATCGGCAATCCATCTTACATGTAACCATCACAAGCGGGAACAAACGTGTAGCGCCAGTTGTTAGTTTTGAAAATTTGCCTCACCCAATCGGCCATCCATCTTACATGTAACCATCACAAGCGGGAAAAACGTGTAGCGCCAGTTGTTAGTTTTGGAAATGTGCCTTACCCAATCGGCCATCCATCTTACATGTAACCACCACAAGCGGGAAAAACGTGTAGCGCCAGTTGTTAGTTTGGGAAATGTGCCTTACCCAATCGGCCATCCATCTTACATGTAACCATCACAAGCGGAAGCAAACGTGTAGCGCCAGTTGTTAGTTTTGTAAATGTGCCCTACCCAATCGGCCATCCATCTTACATGTAACCATCACAAGCGGGAACAAACGTGTAGCGCGCGATCTAAAATCGCACGATCTTTCATTCTGGAATCGCGGATTCGTAATAGTGTTGGGCAGCAAAACTTCTTTCACCAGTGATTGCTTGATACTTTACCACTTAAGTCTGTAGCTAACAAGTAACACATTGCTGCTTTAGTACACGGCATAAAAAAGAACATATACTTATGACCTGCAAGGTCACAATACATAACGCCCTCTTTATCAAATGGCGCGATTTTGATCATGTGATCACAATAAATAAAATATCGACCACCATTCTGACCAGTTTATAGTTAGACCCAGGGTGTATTTTGGTATTGTAACATGGATTTCGATTTGATCTTATCCGGGTTGCACTACCTTGCCTATTTCAGTTTCGGTTTTGTCATGTAATGTAATTATAGAGACCAATTGCTCTGATTGAGCATAAGCTTTTTAGCTTCTACGTGCATATTTGATAGTGTACCCTATATCATGAATAGGCATCTGACAGGTGCAGATACATGAACGTTCAAGAGACAAGAGTTAGATACGGGTGCGATACCCTAGCTCTCTCCGAAAAGACCCAATTGGTTCTCGCCAGGCAATTTTCCCTGAAAGTTCCAGGATTTAGGAGACGCTTAAAGCACCTCATAAAAAACAGAATCCGGACCGGGATTTGAATCCCAGACCTCTGCATTGACAGTCCAGCATGTTAACCACTAGACCACCGGAAAACTCAGTGATATGAAGTCCAACTAACTTTTAAGGAATGGAGAGCTTTTTTTTCGTTTTCATGGGGGTATGAACAAAAAAACCTGATCACTCTCTATGAAATCGCGAAGCGGTTTCATAGAATGTGTGATCAGGTTTTTTTGTTCATACCCCCATGAAAACGGAAAAAAACGCTCCATTCCTTATATTTTAGCATTAATATGGCTATTTCAGTGAGTAATAAAACATAATAGTATTTTACAACTTTATTTTCCATAATACAGCACGTCGCCAATGTTATTTTTTTTTTATTCATGAGGTTATGAACAAAATATTTCAGCCAATCACACAGACAAGCAAAAGTGATGAACACAAAAAAAACTAAAATATTTTATAATGAAATTCTTTTTATTTCTTTTTATTTTATTAACCAAACTATGTATACAAAACACACAGGTTTCATTTCCGTGAAGACTGGTTCCATTTTGGTGGAAGGAATGGTAAAGAACTGCGGGAACCATAGGGTACGTGCTCCTCCATCGTAAAGATTTTAAGCCACTTATATATACACGTTGCCGATGCGCCTAGTAATCATCGGCTCAGCAAACCTGTGCTTATTCAGCAACAAAGTCCTGTATAAAACATGAGTTTCTTTTTGTATTGAAAAACTCGGTGATATTTAGCGGTCACAGCACATGCGTCATACATAACGTTTCATCACATCCCAAATGTTATAGAGGCATTACATCAAAACGAACACTGCCATACTGAAACTGCCCTCCTGGAGATATAAAAATAAAAGACAATTGCGATTAAAATATATACTTATATAGTGTTGCTACTGTCATAATGTCTTCGAGATGCTTCCGAGATGTCTGTAGTACTATATCGTGAGCAGGGTAGATGCTGTCTGAACTACGCGTAGGTGCAGCCTGAGTTTCAGCTTCGCTTGTCACAGAATCTCAAGTATCGGGGTTCCTCTGACGTGGCGCAAATGATAATAGTAGTAATATGTAAAAATGTATTAACTTGTTTATCATTCACTATCTTGAAAAGAGGCCAAGAACTTTGCTCATTCTCATTGAACTAATGGCTCCTATAATTTATTGCAATATTTAAACTGAATAGATTTCTTGAAATGGTTAATGTTTATAGCATTACAGAAAGACCCCTGCTTTGAAGTTGGTTAATTGAAATTATTACAATTGATCGCGATATGTTTATGTATTTTATTTTATTTCGCAAAAAAGATATCGTTAGTCGTAGGAAGCAACCGTTAATGTAAAACTGATCATTCCGCTTCACGATTAAAAGGTGCTTTGATGAACACAGTATAACTCTGGTATCTTTCACAAGTAATACAGGCGTAGCCTAAATGGAAGAACAGTTCTAACCTTTTTGCAAATCGATCTTAGGGATGTTAAATATTTATTGGTCAGCCAATGGAAGACTCGTCTTTTTGTGGCCAAACTGATTTTGATTGAGTCATATTTGATTTCAGCTTATCTTCCCTCTTTGATTTGTCGTGGTACCTGTATTCATGAAAAAGATTGTGGCTTACACCTTTGTGGGCAAAAGGCTAATAATCATGACTTTAAATTGAAAAAAACTCACATTAATATGATGGATTAGGACATAAAATATAATGTATTTGCTACGACACAGAAAAATAAGTGTGCTCACATATGCCCGATATATTTCTTGAAAGCCTACTTTAACTTTAACAGGCTTTGTTTTAATGAGTTGGAATAGTTTGTAAATCGGACATGACGATTGAAAAGTGAACGTCGCCAAGCCAAATCAACCTGCGCAGAACCATTTGTCTAATAGTTAAACATCAGTTGTAAATGTCAAAGAGTTCATTTTCGGGCGTCGTTTAGTTTTGCTCGTTTGGCTTACTTTCATTTGATCTATTGTAACTAAAATGCCATTTGATAAAAAAAAACCTATTTAGCCTTTTGACAGGAAAGGCTCCGAAATATTACAGTATTCTTGTTGACAGTGTATAATGGGCGCCCATTCAGTGTGAAACGGTTGTTATGTTGGCTTTTATGAATGCCAATCATTTGTCGTGTTTCTGAGTTCCCCTGATTATTATTGGTAACATTAACCCATACATTTCTGAGGTACATTAGACTTATACATTTGAAACTTAATATGGTGAAAGAAATATCAGATTCGGATACGAATATTGGACAAAATACGTAGTTTAGTAAACAAGGTCCGAAACATTACAGTTATCTTGTTGGCGGTCGGTATAATGGGCGGCCCTCTTGGTATTTCATGCATATTAGTCACTTGATGCGACTTTTAGTTCCCCCGGTTATTATTGGTTACATTAACCCATATATTTTGTAGGTACATTATACCTATATTTTTAAAAACTAAATATGGAGAAAGTAATATAAGATTTGGATTCGAATATTGGACAAAAAACGTATTTTGATAACAAAGTGTCGTCTTCTTATTGACTGTATAATGGGCGGCTCACTTGGTGTGAAAGGTATTTTGAAGAAAAAAAAGGTCAGAAACATAACGATGTTCTTGTTGTTCTTGTTAGCTGCTCACTTGGTGTGAAACGGTCGTTATGTTGTTTTTCATTAATACCAATATTAGTGCGTTTCCGAGTTCCCCTTGTTGGTAACACATATTTAACCCATATCTTTCTCAAATACTTTACCCTCATTACTCCGTTTGGAGCATTTGGCTGTCACTACAGCTAACCACAGTGCTCGGTGTGCGGCCTTTGTTTCAACCCGAGAAACCAATTTTTTTAAGGTGAATTAAACATATCTATAAACAACGGAATATGGACATTGCGGATAATTTACTCAAAACGACTTCTTCATTCTTTGCCCCTGAGATTTTGACTTGAATTAAAAGATTCTTTCAAATTCCAAGCTGTTACAATTTAACTCAGGGTTAAAACAATTTATTTATTGTTTGTCTATGGTGATTTAACTCTGGTTAAAAAGGATCTTTAAAATTGTCATTGCTGATACATTTCCATCAGACGTTTTTAAAGCAGACGACTCAAATAGAATCTTATTAAGTAACGGTAAGGCACCAAATCAGTTGTTGCAACGTTGAATTCATGCCATTGTACGGATGGACTTGTTAATTAATAAAACAGATCAACACCAAAACATTTGGCATTGTTACAAGACTCATCAAACGAATAATAAAACTATTGGAACTAATGTGGATAGTTTAGAGCGTTTCCTATATCTGAATGATGTTAATACAATAACATGTTAGTGTTAAACCCTTCGCCCCACGCCTACGCATTCGGGCGCAAATTCAGCTGATGACTTTTGTAAAGCTTGTGACAACATGAGTAACTGCTCATATTGAGCAACTGTGTCCCTTTTTAGCAATGAATTAAAAAATATTGTTTCCTTTTCAGAAATGTTGAATAGTTTTACCTTTAAATACTTTTAAACATTATCTGTAACATATTCAATTGTTACTAAAATGGACAAAAACCCACCAATAAGTTGTAGAATAAAACATATGTGGATTGTTTTGTGATTCCTCTTTTCATATTAACATTATTTGGAGACATTATAAGTTAAACGCGTGATGTAGTTAACACTTGGAGCTCTAATGATTGTGAGTAAAAACGCAGGAAATAGATCATTAACAAACAAGGGAAGACAAGTGAAATGTTCATTTATGGAAGTTTTTGTTCACATTCATTTGATAGAGTTAGTACTGACCCTTATCTTTTTTTACCACTATATTTATTTCGAATTTTAAAATGGAAACTTATCTACAGAAATAAATGAAAGGTCTTGACAGAACTGTTATCATGTTATAGGCACTGACAATACTTATTTTGTGGGAATAAATTGTGAACTATTCCTCTCTTTCCTGATATATTTTGTTGTACAATAGAACACTGGCTGCAGAGATGTACAAAGTTGTTTTCTTTACAAATGTATTCAATTTCTTAAATCAGAAAAATAACATTTAAAAAAAGGTATAATTCAAAATTACTAGCAATGATTAATACTCTTCTAAAGTTTATATTAAGATAAATATTGCATGATTTATTTCGGTTATTTCAGATTCAACTCATACAGGGTGAGTCCATTTCTCACCTTATGGAGGAACGGACTAAAAGGCGAACTATTTTCGCGATGATGGATGGTTATTGGGCTGATAAGGCCGGGGCCCAACATCTAGATTACTATCGCATTGTTATCCGGAGATTTTTATTGCCCTTTTAGTAAAATGTAACATACGAACAAATAGGTCCTTCTATAGTAATGGTGGACCCTTTTGTGTTAGCTATTTATTATTGATCTACCACGAATGAATTATTATCAATAAACTAGATATGTATCGCTTGGTAAAAGGTTACTTTCATCTTCTGAAGTCAAGTAGATGTCCTCAAAAATGGTTTATTTATTTATATTTTTATATCAAATAGTGACCGATGACAGAGTATCTTTCGACAAATATATTTTCACAACATTTGCTGTTTATCATTATGGTATATTTATGTTAAGTATAAGGCATCACCATATAAAAAAGCACCAGTGGCTTCAACATAGGACATGGTGTGATTACTCGACGGATGCAGGAGTTGCGGCTTGCCAATCTTTATTATCATTTTATAGATGGTGCAGTAACGCTTCCTCTGGTACTGGAATACATTACTTTTAATTTATTTCCTAAACAACATTGAAACACTTGCTGTGTTTCTAGCGAACTAATTTAAACAGACATACATGCACAATGTTTGAAAATTATCAATGAGGATAACTTGAACCTTGCCTTGACATTCACTTTGCATAAACCATTCATGACTTTTAAAGTTGACAACACCTGTATGTTCTTCCAAATAGCATGAGCAATGTTCATTTGAAATGAGCTGCGTCTGGCGACTTTGGGTATCTTGTGGTCACCTTGGCTCTCCATATGGAATAATTTAAAGTTACGTTAATACTAATTGGGCTTCACATCTAGTGTTTTGTCAAAAGATACATTTAAGTCTAAGTGTGAAAGCTCTGATGAGACTTTGCGTATGTAACAGCTCATCTGAGTCTTCACTCTTCATAAATGCAAAATGATTTACCTTTTTTTAAATACATTCTTATACATATCAAACCTACATCATGTAGACCATAATAAATATGTCATTCATGCACAGTCGAAAAGAGCTATCTTTTCCCCAATGATTGAAGCATTTCTTTTTTTAATACATATGTTACATTCCCCTCTCATACGTTTTCAAGGAAGACGGCTTCGACTCTTACAGTGCCAATGGCCATTTTCGCCACCAATACCCAGATGTCTCATTTAAAATCAGCATCTTTTAGTTATAATGTTCAAAAACTCTTATTACATGTAAAGTTGAGTCACCCGACTTTGGACACGACAGACACTACTTCAGGAAGTTCGGCACCAACATAGTCAATGATATGAATGATGTAATCGGTGATGACTCCCCCACACCCCCACCAGTCTGGCCGTTTAGGAATGTTTTGGAAATGCAAGAATGTACAACTGAATTGACACACATACATACTAACACATACTAACACGATGCCTTTTTGTTGTGTACTGGGTCAAGCTCTTGTACATACTTCAAACACTTTTTAACATAACTTCTCACATCTTTATCTGCTCCGGTGAGTAACAAAATGTAAGGAAACATCTTGATAATATGAAGTAATAATTTATATTCATGAACAGACATGACACATCTAAATATTTCATTGTAATAATTGTTTACGTGATTCGATGCTTTTTTTCATTATCTGCTTCAAAACACATCCTGGTAACAGCTAGGTAAATCTACTTTTGGGGGATAATAACATTGTGAGAAAGGGAGAAATATTAACAGTTTATTATTTACCCACATTTTTGTTTAATGTTGTCATTATATGCAACAACATCGATAATAGTAAAGGGGTTACTCATACCAAGGTGTCCTTATTTATTATTTATTCTTTCTGTTTATATTATATTGTAGTTCAAATGCATTTTTCCGCATAATTACACTATGTTATTGATAATTTATTTTCATTTTGCGATAGATGTTAATGTCAGTCGTAGTTACAAATATATTTGAAAATTTGAACTCATACCGTTTGAACTGTTACAAAATAAAGCAACACAATTACTGCCTACTAGACGACAGAGTGGTACACATGCAATTAATGATTTGGTGAGATAAGCGGAAGCCTTCTCTTTATCCAATGCAATTATAGAATATATGAGTTGCGTTTTGGGATAATCGGGTCTTATAGAATCACTGGATTGGCATCATTTAACATTAGAGTAATATTAGGATACAATTCCAGTTTGTCTGGTTATTTGTTCACAAGATTCATTTCGTTATATATACTCAGACCCGCCTGTGACGCAAGCCGAGACCCGGTAGCTCAGCCGATAGCGACATGGGCTGTCAATCAATTGGTTGTGAGTTCGAATCCCAGATCAGTCAACAAAAGTTTGAAAATAAATCAATACAACAGCGTCATTCGACCTCAAACAATTGGCTAGAATCTATTTTGAAAAGCTGTCAGTTGCTTTGAAATAATGTTGCGTGGAGTACTTGTGTGAGAAAGCCAGGACATGCAAGGGTAGATGAACTGGCCGTCGTGATATGACTGATTTATCTTTAGAACGGCGTTAACACCCGAATCAATCAAACCACCTGTATCACTGTTGGCCATTTCAACATTACTCCATATACTTATTTATGTCTCTTATTTTTTAAATGATTATCGTAGCGTCTTATAATGATCTATTGCATCCTTCTGGACGACTGTGGTTGCATTCAACATTAACATCACTGGGTGTGGTTAATCCCTAGGGGGCAATACAAACCATGTACCTTCATATTCCTTGTTACATATCTTCTTAACTATACTAAAGGACAGTTCAACTGTTACATTTTTCTTACTGATTGTTATAAATAAATAAGTATCTATTTTAATATATCAGTGTACTAGAAATCTAACACGTCTATTGAATGCTTCGTTGGATACAACAGTGGCTTTGTACAAACTCGTTATCAACAGGCGTGGCTGCTTTCTAAATCGTTTACTTGATATGATTGCTTTTTAAAGGCGGTTACGTTTTAAACATTTCGGTGAAATTATTGCTACTTTTGGAACATTGCAAGAAATATATTTGATATACAGTTAGAAATACTGTGGCAAAACGTAAAATTACTTTTTATGACATTTCTTTTTCCTTTTGCCACAATATTTCCATTCATCTTCAGCAGATGCGTGCATTTGAGTCTGTGTTTGGGAAAGGGTTGAGGCAGCAAGTGGTGCTCATCTGTCATCTACGCAACAGTTTTACTTATGCTTTCAATAGAACGATTGACTAAAAAAGATATAGCATATGTATCTTTAATGTATCAAGTCGTATATAAATGACAGGTAGGTCCAATTACTGATTGTAACCGATAAGCCTATTCATATGGTCGCATACAGCTGTGTTAACCCTTTCCCTCATACGACAATTCTGCAGCAGACGACTTTGAACGTATTTTGTCAAAACATAGCAAATCTCCATAATTTAATGGATAACCTATGACAAAAAGTCGAAAACATTGTGGCAAAAGGAGAAATTGCACGTTTTGTGCAATTTCTTCTTTTGTCACTATGTTTTCAAAAAGCCGTCTGCTGCAGAGGCGTCAGAAAGCGTCTATACGAGGGAAAGGGTTAAACCCTTCCCACATATACATGAGCCGTTCCACGATAAAAACCAACCGTGTGGACTCTGCGTAAAGTATCGACCCGTATTCAGCCTAAGCATGCCGCGCAGGCTAATCCCGGACATACTTCTTTTGCTCTCCTGTTGATTTTCTGTTTCAGGAACCATTACTCTATACCTCTATCCCCATGAGACGGCTCATATGCTTGCTGACGCCTCTACAGTAGATGACTCTTACAACAATAGTTTAGCTTAATTTGAAAATTATACTTTCTTTAATAGAGAATTTTCTAACTGTTGCCTACATGAGTTCCATGTCATCTGCTGCAGAATGATAGTAAGTTGGAAAAGGTTTAAATACACTCTTATAAACAGCTATTAATTCTTTGCCACTTTGCGCATTCTTACATACTATTTCCTCTATTATATATGGGAACATTGAAAACAAGAGGACCAGATATGTGCAAAAAAGACCCATCTGCATCAAACATCAAAGCTAAAAGTGGTCCAGAATTTTAGAATAAGATCACCATATGAACTTGACAAGACGTAAGGAAATTTAACTTACACGGCACCGTCTGGCTTTGAGAGCAATTTGACTTCATTAAAAGATGGACCGGTTTTAGAGCTGACGCTTTACAGTAAGGGATATTGCTGACATGCAGTTTACTAGACAAATTGTAACAACAGTTGATAATATGTGATACGAGAGTTCATATGACAAGTTGGTTATACGAGAGTTCATTGGTAAAGTTGGTTATACGAGAGTTCATTGGTAAAGTTGGTTATACGAGAGTTCATTGGTAAAATTGGTTATACGAGAGTTCATTGGTAAAGTCGGTTATACGAGAGTTCATTGGTAAAGTTGGTTACACGAGAGTTCATTGGTAAAGTTGGTTATACGAGAGTTCATTGGTAAAGTTGGTTATACGAGAGTTCATTGGTAAAATTGGTTATACGAGAGTTCATTGGTAAAGTTGGTTATACGAGAGTTCATTGGTAAAGTTGGTTATACGAGAGTTCATTGGTAAAGTTGGTTATACGAGAGTTCATTGAAAAAGTTGGTTATACGAGAGTTCATTGGTAAAATTGGTTATACGAGAGTTCATTGGTAAAGTTGGTTATACGAGAGTTCATTGGTAAAGTTGGTTATACGAGAGTTTATTGGTAAAGTTGGTTATACGAGAGTTCATTGGTAAAGTTGGTTATACGAGAGTTCATTGGTAAAGTTGGTTATACGAGAGTTCATTGGTAAAGTTGGTTATACGAGAGTTCATTGGTAAAGTTGGTTATACGAGAGTTCATTGGTAAAGTTGGTTATACGAGAGTTCATTGGTAAAGTTGGTTATACGAGAGTTCATTGGTAAAGTTGGTTATACGAGAGTTCATTGGTAAAGTTGGTTATACGAGAGTTCATTGGTAAAGTTGGTTATACTAGAGTTCATTGGTAAAGTTGGTTATACGAGAGTTCATTTAAAAAGTGGGTTATACAGGAGTTCATTGGTAAAGTTGGTTATACGAGAGTTCATTGGTAAAGTTGGTTATACGAGAGTTCATTGGTAAAGTTGGTTATACGAGAGTTCATTGGTAAAGTTGGTTATACGAGAGTTCATTTGTAAAGTTGGTTATACGAGAGTTCATTGGTAAAGTTGGTTATACGAGAGTTCAGTTGACAAGTGGGTTATACGAGAGTTCATTTGACAAGTGGGTGATACGAGAGTTCACTTGACAAGTGGGTTATACGAGAGTTCATTTGACACATAGGTTATACGAGAGTTCATTTGACAAGCGGGTGATACGAGAGTTCATTTGACAAATGGGTGATACGACAGTTCATTTGACAAGTGGGTGATACGAGAGTTCATTTGACAAGTGGGTTATACGATAGTTCATTTGACACATAGGTTATACGAGAGTTCATTTGACAAGCGGGTGATACGAGAGTTCATTTGACAAATGGGTGATACGACAGTTCATTTGACAAGCGGGTGATACGAGAGTTCATTTGACAAGTGGGTTATACGAGAGTTCATTTGACAAGCGGGTGATACGAGAGTTCATTTGACAAATGGGTGATACGACAGTTCATTTGACAAGCGGGTTATACGAGAGTTCATTTGACAAGTGGGTTATACGAGAGTTCATTTGACAAGCGGGTGATACGAGAGTTCTATAATCATTGACGTCGAAATTATGAACACTACTTTATCTAAAATAAATCTTATTTAATTAAGATATGGACGTTGTAATGTGAGACAATCTTTGAAATCAGACAAGTTACGTCCTACAAAAACCGTCCCTTTAATAAACGAGAGTATTACGTTACGGTAACAAACTGCGTAAGTTATTTTACAATATTCTTTAAGCCATAATACAAGTACGTATATCGCAACCAGAAAAGATCCCAGTCCAGATGTGTTAATATACAAGCTGACCTGGGTTTGCGTAGATTCCAAACTGCAGAATATCCGTTATCGAATAACATGCCTAAATTATGGGTGGTCATAGAATAAACCGATAAAGATATAAACTGAAATTGTGTTGATCATATTACACGATAATCCATAACAATTATCTAAATCACAACGAGTTGTCAGTGGATTATCTACAGTGGTAAGTGCTTTGATGACAAGAGATTTACTTTCACAACATAACATTACACATATTCGTATTAACGAAAACTAAGCCGAGTAAAGGTACAGTCTTGAAAAAAGATTATTCATTGTTATAACAGTGACAATAACAATGGCAATTCTTCATTAATTGTAACAACAGTTGATAATATGTGATACGAGAGTTCATATGACAAGTTGGTTATACGAGAGTTCATTGGTAAAGTTGGTTATACGAGAGTTCATTGGTAAAGTTGGTTATACGAGAGTTCATTGGTAAAATTGGTTATACGAGAGTTCATTGGTAAAGTCGGTTATACGAGAGTTCATTGGTAAAGTTGGTTACACGAGAGTTCATTGGTAAAGTTGGTTATACGAGAGTTCATTGGTAAAGTTGGTTATACGAGAGTTCATTGGTAAAATTGGTTATACGAGAGTTCATTGGTAAAGTTGGTTATACGAGAGTTCATTGGTAAAGTTGGTTATACGAGAGTTCATTGGTAAAATTGGTTATACGAGAGTTCATTGGTAAAGTTGGTTATACGAGAGTTCATTGGTAAAGTTGGTTATACGAGAGTTTATTGGTAAAGTTGGTTATACGAGAGTTCATTGGTAAAGTTGGTTATACGAGAGTTCATTGGTAAAGTTGGTTATACGAGAGTTCATTGGTAAAGTTGGTTATACGAGAGTTCATTGGTAAAGTTGGTTATACGAGAGTTCATTGGTAAAGTTGGTTATACGAGAGTTCATTGGTAAAGTTGGTTATACGAGAGTTCATTGGTAAAGTTGGTTATACGAGAGTTCATTGGTAAAGTTGGTTATCGAATAACATGCCTAAATTATGGGTGGTCATAGAATAAACCGATAAAGATATAAACTGAAATTGTGTTGATCATATTACACGATAATCCATAACAATTATCTAAATCACAACGAGTTGTCAGTGGATTATCTACAGTGGTAAGTGCTTTGATGACAAGAGATTTACTTTCACAACATAACATTACACATATTCGTATTAACGAAAACTAAGCCGAGTAAAGGTACAGTCTTGAAAAAAGATTATTCATTGTTATAACAGTGACAATAACAATGGCAATTCTTCATTAAGCAATCTAGGCCTCCGGCCCATAACACAAAATGTTCAACAAATGCGATATACATTATACACTGTTCATTATATAGCACAAAAAGAGTGTGTAAAGTAGTGTAAATTTATAAAAATTAAAATTTTATAAAGCATATCAAAATGAAAAATTATTTAGAAGTATAACCCAACTTATTATATAACTAGTGTCAGGCAAACGTGACCTTCTTGCACAGGCAAGCAATAAGGAAACGGGCAAATTGCGCATACTCACGCTTTCATTTCCCCCTCCTAAAACCCATGACGACAAGCTAGAATTATAACGCCCACTAGTTCTACTAATACACTCCTTCTTAAAATAATTACACAATCAAGTAGGACTCTTGTTGCCTGACCTGGCTCATATGTTAATATATGCTGTAGCTTTACTTTGAAGACCCCTTTGTGTTAGCCAAGTGTCCTGCTTTACTTTCCCAAACAAGATAATTGATTTGTACTTGGCCTTTTTAATTCTACTTGATCTGTTGCAGTCATGTTCGTTGGTAACCCATGAAATTAAAATGTTTGCAAGATTATTAGACATTATGACAAGTACATCAATCATGCATGCTACATAATTGGTAACAAGTGCATACCATTTGGATTGACTTGTTTAGCATATTACCGAACATATTACTCAAATAGTTTAATATTATATTATTATTATTTATCTTACATCGATGGTAAAGCATTTCCTTATAACTTATGTTAATAGCTCTCGATGTCAACTTCATAGGCTAAGCAACTATAGATTCTGAAAACGTTTTCAGTATTAAGAAATTAATTCTATGCTCCAATTAAGACTTCAGATTTATCAATTTTGAAAAAAGGATTTGCACCTGACCAATCAGATATTTTAGCAGAATTTCTTAGAACATATTTAGTTACAGTTTTGAAGTATGGATACTCAACTTGACTCAAATCTAAATTTAGACAAATATATAAATAACTTCACGCTAGCACATTTCACTATGTAAAGCAATTGATATGGTTCAGTTCGTGTTCTGTCTGTTACATCCGGATGCTTTCTGTGGCACTTGAAGACATTTTATGATACATTTAGTAATTTGAATTATTTGAATAGTTCAAAAAGAGCAGCCTGCATGCATCTTCTGAAAACAAGGGATTTAATATCAATAACGCCATAAAGGAACTCCCTTATTTTGATGTGGTTAGGCCAATAGACAAGTATGATGTATCAATGGCTTTTGTCGATTTGAATATTTTAGTAGGAGGCATTCCAAATGTTCATGGTACTTCTCTAATGGATACGATAGTTATTTAACACAAATAATAGCGTACAAACCGTCTTGATAACCAGCCAATTAGTAAAATAAAGACATGACTTGAGTTTTTATGTCATCTTCTCCCAAACGCAAACAGGATCTTTAATACATTGAATGACATAATAATTGTAATTGTTAGGGTTTACTTAACATATCTAAAACTAGTTTAAGCTAACCGGTCTTCATGTACCCGCTTTTAGTAATCTCACTCGATGTTATCTGCCTGGAGATTTATCCAGTACCGCTTTTATAATGCTCAAAATGGTACGCAATTGTCTTCCAAACAAATTTATTTAATATGTTTAACAAATCGTTTAGGATTTATCAATTTCTGAAAAGGTCCCTCAATGGAGTTACAATGTATCCGGGCTGAAAGGTCATTACCGTCGTTATTCTTAATGTTACTTTCCCAGATTTACGCTTTTATTTTCCATATTTACCACGAATGTACGTGTTAACCCTTTGTCACGTGTAGACGCATTTTAACACTAATACAGCAGACTGCTTTTGAAAACATTGTGGAAAAGGGGAAATGGCTCATGATAAGCAAGTTCTCCCTTTGCCACACTGTTTCAAACAATATTCAATAATTACTACTTGATTTAAAGATACTTTTTTTGATATTGTCAATATGTTTTCAGATATTATCGTTGATCATGTATGTGGGAAAGTGTTAATGCTAACGCGTACCTTAGTTTTTCTGCTTAATTCACGACCTTAAGTGACAGGAGGGTTAACATGTTTGTTCAACACCAGAATGTCAATAACCTTGACAAGCAGCGGAAGGAACATTAAGTAGCTGACTTTATCAATTAAATCCTTGCAAAACAAATGAGATCGGGTCACGTGACGTACTTACATCCTTAGACCGTTGTTCGATCAATATTTGAGTTTCCGCCCGCCAAAAGTGACTTGAAACCATCACATTTCACAAAAAAATAAATATAAAACGTATTCGAAGGAAGTTAAATGGGCGACATTAGTATACTTTCGACAGTTGCTACATCTACAATTTTGTAATGTATGTGCAGGTAGTGAAGGTTTTGGGTACATTGTCCGGAAATTCAAGGTACGCCATTGTCTTCGCGTCGCGAGCACACGCGCGTGAACGTGTTTTTCAACGCCACGGCAAATTTATTCAATAACCTAATGATCGGTGAGAGCAATGTAAATGTAACATAATATCAAAGAAGAAGACAGTTTGGAGTGGTAGCCAACACAAAAAGGAAGGGATAAGCGATGGTAAAAGAGTAACTTGACGGATGTCTGGCGCCACCCTCATTGACTATAACAAATGAACCACGCCTGTCAATTGGGGGGGTCATATGTGAATCTGCGTATAGTCATGACTCAGATGAACCCGTATATACGCACAGTCTCTCTTGAGTTTCAACTGCCAACCCTTTATGTTTTATGTAAATTCTTACAACTTCTCCCAAAAAACTATAAGTATATCCTCACCAGTTTTACGCCATTGTTACTTTAAATGATGCCAACTCATTTGAGAGTCAATAAGACTCTAAATTGTCTGACGCGTCTCAAATAATCGGTTAAGCAAGCATTTATGTAATATTAGACACCTTCCCCCTTACTGACTTCTTGTTCCCCATGATGTTGTCAGTTTGAAAATATGTGACTTTGTTTTAACTTTCACCTTTGAATTTAAAACAATATTAAAACATATCGTTCTTATTTCGTCTGAATAAGTTATTTCGTGAAAACTGTGAACCATCTAATTGCATAATGGTTGCTCTTTTTTAAATTACTTCCCGTCGTTTCTTCCGTTCATCCGCCAGGTGTCTCTTTTGATATCACGTCATTTGAACAGATTTATAGATGCAGCTGGTACTTTATCTGTGATGGTTCTACGTACATTTCAGAAACTGTCGCAGGGAACCGAACTTTTAAAACATAACAATAGAAAACATATGTTTTGATATAAAATGTTCCAATGGTCTAACAGTATGACCTTAAAGCCAGCTTTCAATTTTGTCTAGAGCATATTCTTGGCATTTCTCAAATTTGACTAGTATTCTACAAAATAAAGAAAAATATACCCACCAAATAATAAAATTCGTCTTCCATGTTCAAAATCGGGTGTGTCCATTTCTCAATTTTTGAAATTTTTGGACTATTTTGGTAACTAAAAGGCAAACAATGCTGATTTCAGGTGAGACAGCTCGTTACGAGCTGACTCACCTGAATCTGCATTGTTTGCAAACACCTCAATATTGCCTGTGGCGCTGAAAGGGTTATATGATGTTTTATTGTCGTTTGCCTTGAAAACATCCGCGAATACAGAGTTGAAATCTTGTTTGCAATGCACGCATTGACTGAATTATTAAAAAGTTTTTCGCTGCAAATGTGCTGTATATGGCAAAGCGTTAATGTTAGAAATATGGCGAGTGAGGGAAAGAAGTCGGTGAAGGGTTTTTCATTTTACTTATATATGCACAAGCTTTTTTTTTCAAATTCATTATCATTTAAATGACGCTTTGCATACGTTTAGTGTTTTATATATAGTAAAACCAATATTTGTTTTTTAAATTGATTAAAAGTGACATTGCAAATATGTACTTACATATTAATATGCAATTACATCGACAAATAAATGGTTGAACATTTATTTATACAAGCCATTCTTTTGGTTCAACACAGTCGTAACTAAAACACATTACTCGTGGTTGTTACATCTGTTCGAAACATAATCACGAAAATATTAATGAGAATCGTCAAACGAAAATGGTGCTTTCTAATATGAGCCGAATTATGAGAAAACCAACATTGTGGACTGGAAACATTGCGCAGAAGCCATCGTATTGGTTTTCTCGTGGAACGGCTTATATCCTATCGTTTTCGTCAGTCATATTCGTACGTTCATGTTATGGTTTCACTTGTTGATTTTGAAAGACGTTTCGCTCACGACACTTATACAATTATAACTCTCGTAAGACAGTTTGAAACACCGACTATATTAATCAAATATATGGGCTGCGATTTAGGGTTGTATTGTTGACCTCCGGATTGAAATCATTAAAAATGACAATGCAAAGACAGGGGATACACATGGTTAATCCAGGTTAACATTACACGCTTAGGAAGTTCTCGCAAAACTGTCCGGGTATACAGGCTCGCCTCATTCTTCACCGTTCTCAATGGTAACAAGACACCAAATTGCTTGACGCGGCTCGTATCGCAATGATGAGTATCATACCAGAAGATCTAAGACTACATACTGGTACATGCATAGGTGTCGTATCCTCCCAGTACATCTAAGACTACCTACATTGTGGAACCTGCGTGAATTATCGAACCGGATCAGCCTAAGCATGCCGCGCAGGCTAACCCGGACGCACACTAAGCCTTCCTAGGACTTTATGTATCAGGAATCATTACTCTATACCTCTATCCCCTTGAGACGGAATGTGTCGGCCGGATCAGTCTGCGCGGACAGCGCAGGCTGATCTGGTCGATACATTACGCAGATGTCTATCGCCGCAGCCTCCTGTGGACTTTCTGTATCAGGAATCATTACTCTATACCTCTATCCCCTTGAGACGGAATGTGTCGGCTCAGACTGTTCTAGGTCGATGCATTACGCAGAGTCGATAATGTTGGTTTTCTCAGCAGTGTATGTAATAGTGTAGTCTCATGGGCTGGAAGTCTTACGGAATTGGAATGAATAAACCTAAACGTATGAAACTTATGTTGAACTGACCTACAAAAGGTTTCAAACCTTGGACCATCTGTTTAACATTTTCCCACTAAGAACGGATCTTTTGCAGACGTCTTTTTAAACACCTTAGTAAACTGTGTACATTTTCAATACATGATGATTTAATAGAGTAGGAAACGCTTTGGCAAAGGATCTTGGTCCTTATGAGCATTTTCTCTTTTTAATAAAACTTCAAACGTATATTGGAGTCACCCTGTGGTCGGTCGGTCGGTCGGTTGGTCCGTTGCGATTTTCCTTGTCCGGATCATAACTTTATAACGAATTGTTGGAATTTAATAAAACTTCATACGATGATACAACACATTGAGCAAAAGAGCGGTGTACAGGAACCATAACTCTACTTTACCTAATTACAGAGTTATTGCCCTTTGTTATTTTTTTCTTGTCAGGAGAATTACTTAAAACTTCATACAATGGTAGAACACTAAGAGAAAGTGCAGTGTACAAGAACCATAACTCTAATTTACATAATTACAGTTATTGCCCTTTTCTTTTCTTGTTTGTAGAGTCTTGTCCGGAGTATAACATTAAAACTAATTCTTGGAATTTAATAAAACTTCATACGATGATACAACACATTAAGAGAAAGTGCGGTGTACAGGAACCATAACTCTACTTTACCTAAATACAGAGTTATTGCCCTTTGTTACTTCTTCTTGTCCGGAGAATAACTTAGTAACTAATAGATGGAATCTAACAAAACGTCATACAATTGTAGAGCACAAGGAGAGAAAGTGCAGTGTATGAAAACCATAACTCTAAAATATACTTTTACAGAGTTATTGCTCTTTGTTACTTTTTGTTGAGCATAGAATTATTTCAAAACTACTGGATTGAATTTAATAACACTTCATACTATGATACAACACATTTAGAGGAAGTGCAGTGTACAATAACAATAACTATACTTTAGCAAATTACAGAGTTATTGCTCTTCGTTACATTTTCTTGTTTGTAGAATAACTTTCTTACCTTTTTCTTGTCCGGAGATTATCTTTAAAACTATGATGGAATTTAAGGTGGGGTTTCTTAATATTCCACTACCTTTCCTAGCAGGGCGACGTTCGGGGGTATTAATGACATCCAGTGATAGTTCTAGTTTCATAATGTTTTCAAAGGTATTCTAGAATTACAATCTACCATCTACAACCAACTGTTTAATTCACTGTAAGATGTATTTTTCGCTGACTTGGATGCAATATTACTACTTATCTAACCACTGATGAGATCATTCTTTATTATGTTGACACTATTTGAAATATCACTAAGTTTTTATATTTTATGGGAATCTGTAACATTGAAATGTCTACCTCTTGTAATCCACCAAATGTCATCTGAATAGCATAGTCGCTCCTTTCAATGAAAGCCTAAGTATCTATTACCATGCAACAATAAACAAAATGACATTGCGTGTGTGTGCAATGTGTCATGTGCATGCAATTTATTTGTTAATACTTATGTTGTATGATGAAAAACTATGTATAGTTTAAGTCAATAAAATATATCTATCTATCTAACTTTGAATTTCGAAAAAGTGAAATATATGACATCCAAAGAAATTATATGAAATCTACAAGCGTAAAGATGACACGATAAAGCTAGTGCTTCAATTGAGAAATGCAATTTCCATTTTAACCGTTAACTTAGTGCAATTAGATATATAAGTTATTTTAGTTTTCTTTGAACTTTTGTTTGTTATTTATTTATACGACTGCATTAACACATCTAATTTGCTGTAAGAATGTGCCAGATGGCTTTTGCTATGGTTTCAATTAGTTCGACTATGTCAGTTCAATCTATTTTTTTTAATCTTGTTACGATATGAACAGAATAGAAAGTTAATTGGGACGAAACACTGTACATAGTCAATTACAAACGTATATACAGAACAGAACAGAACAGACATTTTATTTTCAACTTAAGCATTAACAGCTCATGGTTAATATTCACAAATATACATACAGAAATGGTTAAGACAATAAAATAGTTGAGAAATAGTACTTAAATAAGTTTAAATTAAATAAGTTTAAAATACATAGAGGTAAAAAGACAGAGGCATGCATTTGTTTGAATTTATTTTACAGATGGGTAAAATTTGAATTGAAAACAGAGCCCAGCTAAGCAAATGAGTTCATAATAAAGAGGCCGAACTATTGTAAAAGGTAACAGTTTAGAAACTGATACATAAGGTATAATGTATCCATAACATTTTTTTTTTCTTAGCAGCTGATGATTCCTGATTGGATCGATTCAGCACAGATTGACGTGAATATTCTCGACAAATAAAGATACGTAAGTGGTGTATGCCGAAGCGCTCATGCTCAAACGTTTTGTTCCCAACAAATGCATTGTTACAGCCATGTGGCACGTTGGTTAGTCAGACGATTTAGACATTGATTAAACCTGCTGTTACAGATTAACCATTTGTGTTGTTCATTTAGTAAACAGATATGATAAGTGATGTATTGTAAATCTTCTTGTCAATCACTCATATGGTATTTGCCACATATATGGTTCCAGATCATCCTAAACATCCGCCCAGATTGATCTGTATATGCATTGTTCATCCATTTGTCAAATAATATTTCGAAAAACCTCTAAATACAGTATGCATCATTATATGGATGCGAACATAGATCTTCATCTACACAATTCCGAAATTCCGCCATCACCATTTAATCATCACGAGATTGACTGATACACATTTTATACATATATTTGGTAAAAGGTAATTGGAAACGATGTTATAGAATGTATTAAAGATCATTTTTTCTATAACCCTTTGTCACTTAAAAAAAAGTATTGTTAACGCATTTGCAGCAGACATATTTTCGAAAACATTTTGGCAAAAAGAGAGATGGCTTATAATGATCAATGTCCCCATTTAGCACAATACAATGTTTTCTTCTCTTTATGCTAATTTCCCATTTCGTTTATATACAAATAATGATAAAATATAATTAAATGAAACTTTCGTTTTGACCTTGTCGAAAGAAAACTGACAGTCGAAAGTAAGGGCAATAACGAAAAAAGCGAATGAAAGCTCCCGGGCTCGAATCCCTTGATGTTCTGTATTTTGGACTATTCTCACAAACGGCGCGCGTAATAGTTAAGTCTTCAAGGAGCGTATATCGAGAGTAATGATATAAGCTGTAAGCTTGTTTCGCAGACGATGAAAAATAAATAAATTTAAAGGCAACGATCAAAGTCCATACTAAGATAATGTCAACGTTTGGCCATAACCAGCACCTAGAGGCTTTCACAGTGATCATTGTGTGGGACCAGGTTGCAAACATAGAAGATCTGATCCGGATCTTTGCTGCTCGCATATTCTCGAAGGTTGATTTCACCCGACTGGCCCGTATCAGACAATGGATTAATTAAGATAAATTTATAATGCTACTGACTATTTGAAATTGCAAGATTAAAAAAGCTGAATAAAAAAAGTCACGAAACATTAAGAGAAAGAAGCAGTTATTCTTAAAAATATAAGACACTACCCGTTATATTACTTTATACAATACTCGTTTTTGTTAATTGAAATAGTAATACACTACCCGTTGTATATTACTTGAAAACGTAAAGCACTACCCGTTTTCGTTTAATTGAAAAGTTAATAAACTACCCGTTTTTTATTTTCTTGAAAACGCAATTATTTTGATTACCCGTTTGTGTTTACTTGGAAACGTATTACACTACACGTTCTCCTTTACTTGAACACGTAATTCACTTCACGTTTTCGTTTACTTGAAAACGTAATTCACTTCACGGTTTCGTTTACTTGACAACCTAAAGCCTCATCCGTTTTAGTTTACTTCAAAGTATAAGACACCCCCCGTTTAAAATGGTTAACGTTTTAGTTTACATGAACACATTAAACACTACCCGTTTAAGTTTATTTGAACAAAATAAGTTACTACACATTTATCTTACTAGTTCAGTTCAAGCTTAGTTTATTGTCAACATAACATGTAGTGTCATAACATGTAGTGTCATAACATGTAGTGTCATAACATGTAGTGTCATACCATGTAGTGTCATAACATGTAGTGTCATATGTAGGATATGTAGGCAAAAGCGTCTGACCCCAAGATAGGCAATTTCCTTATGTTTTCTATGACAGTGGTGTATATATAGCATGCAAGTCATTTAAGTTTTGTGTGTGTTCAAGTTAGGTTGATTTGTTTGACAATGTCATGTCAATGCTGAAAATACATAATAAGAGTCATTTTAGTGACAATCCATTCCTTCCCTCAAAAATTGCAAAGCCAGATAGAAAGAGAGACGTTTATATGAGACGTTCCATGAGAAAACAAACATTATGGACTCTGCGTAATGTATTGAACCAGATCAGCCTAAACCGGGCCGACACATTCCGTTCCAGGGCGATAGAGGTATAGAGTAATGATTCCTGAAACAGAAACTCCACATGACGGGAAAGGTGTATGTCCGGTTTAGCCTGCGTGGCATGCTTAGGCTGATCCGGGTCGATACTTTACGCAGAGTCTACAATGTTGGTTTTCTCATGAAACGGCTCAATAAATGTAACAATCAGCAGTATTGCATTCCCTTTTTAATTCTTCTGTAAATACACTTGATAAACTTACATGTAATTATCTCTGATTTCTGTAATAATTTTCTAAATTTAGATAATTAAATGAAATGTAATATTTGGTGATGATTGATTTGAATAAAAATAAAAACCCCACATCAAAACGTGATTTTGAATACTCGTAGATAACACGCGACAGTTAAATTGTATACACTTATAATCATATCATTGTTAAACATATGATAACTTTCGCTTATATATCTACCATCAAAAGAACCCAGAACCCTTATTAGAACACCTTAACAAAACACTCTTTGAATATGCTATTACTGTTATAACATCTAAATATAACATATGCAACAAACGGCTGCATAGTTCAGTGGCTAGAGCGCCTGTCTAGTAAACAGGAGGTCGGGGGTTCGATCCCCACATGAGTCTGCATTTGGGAATTATTTTTTGTTAATCCGCTGTAACCGAGTTGGTAGCGTTGGTGAATTTGGACAGGTGTCCCGGGTTCGATACCCGATAGCAGCGCCCTTCAGGAAGTAACAAGGCATAGGCTAGTATTCGTTTGACACCCAATGATCATGAATAAGACTTCTGTCGCCGTCATATAATTGAAATAATGATGGAAAACACCAATACATAGAATACAAACTCCCGACCGAACACGCATTTTGAAATGCCCCATTCGTCGATCTCACATTCACAATTATTATTAGTAGCCATATTAATATTTCTTACTGAATTAATTCTACAGCGGTACACGTGTGTATGGTTCCGTCATACATTGCCGAAACATAGTTTTGTCCGTTGTACCTATGTAGGTAACCACCGAGGGGGTTTAGTGGTAGAGCGTCCGCCTCGAGTGCGGGAGATCGCGGGTTTGATCCCCAAAGTGTTTAAAAATGGTAGTATTGGCTGCCATCCTTGTCGTTCAGTGTTACGGGGTTAGCATTACGACTGACTGGCTGGTGTCAGGATAAATGGACCAGTAGTACGGTTAGCATTACGACTGACTGGCTGGTGTCAGGATAAATGGACCAGTAGTACTGTTAGCATTACGACTGACTGGCTGGTGTCAGGATAAATGGACCAGTAGTACTGTTAGCATTACGACTGACTGGCTGGTGTCAGGATAAATGGACCAGTAGTACTGTTAGCATTACGATTGACTGGCTGGTGTCAGGATAAATGGACCAGTAGTACTGTTAGCATTACGACTGACTGACTGGTGTCAGGATAAATGGACCAGTAGTACTGGTAACTTACACAGGAAACGTCGTGATATAATTGAAAACATATTGAAAGCGGCGTAAAAAAACCAATCAATCAATATGACATAAGTAGGTGGCTGGTTTGGCCCCGGTGTATGTAACAGTTTAAAATATGTCTTACTGATAATCCACACCGTTACACACATCAGGCCATAGTCCGTCAACTAACTATGTTATATCAACGGACGAAATTTTGTAAATCTGGTTTCTCTCCTCACGGAGGAATTTGTATTGTTCTTTTTTTGTTTGTGTTTACTTTAATAACATCCAATGTTTTAGTTTTATGAATCGTTTGCCTAAACGCTTCAGACATGTAGAAATCATGAATATATCCCTCTTTCCAGTCTACGGGGTCCCTTTAGCTCTCATTTTGGAGAGCTCAAATCTTCCATCTACCATTGTAGGAGATTCAATACAGTGGTCATATTCCTGTCATAATATAAAAAAAATGGAAATTATCGATTAAACATTTCCCACTTACAACAACTATGTAGCAGATAACTTTGAAATAATGTTGGCAAAACCCCGGATATTCTTTTTAAATGAAAGTTTAATTATGTAAAGAAACATTGTGGCAAAAGGAGATATTGCTCGTTTTGAGCAATTTCACCTTTTGTCATAATGTTTTCAGAAGCTGTCTTCTGCAGAGGCTTCAACAACGTCTGTATGAGGGGGGAAAGGGTTAAGTCGTTTTTGTAAGAGAATCACATGGTAAAATCATAACAATACCATATTATGCCCAATTCACACTATCACCGGCGCAGAATGTTAGAAGAAAAGACACGTAGATATACTAGCCTAGCATTTGCGAAAGAAAGCCCTAAAAGCAGACACTTTGGGCAAATGCACGAGGATTAGTTTGTAGGGGGTATGATATATGTAGTTTCACAAGATATCGATATTGTTAATAAACAATGATAGAAAAAGCGTTCATAGAAAATTGATAAAATGATATCCCTTTTCAAACCAATACATAAATGAATTTTTGTTAACGTAGAATAAGCAAGATAAGATTAATGATAACTTTCAACAATTGCAAGATGTAATTTAGCTTGATTTATATGGTAAACCCCGACTGAATCTGCCCGTAATGCAAACACGAGCCTTAAACATCTAGGCAAATCATGGAAAATCTTCTTACATTTAAATGGAAAGTATAATTAATTAATAAAATTGAAAATATTTTGGCAAAAGGAGAAATTTTGTATTATGAACAATTTTTTTTTTGCCACAATGATTAATAAAAGTCGTCTGTTGCAGATGAATTAAAATGCGTAAAAGCATATGGTAAAGGGTTAAACAGACCGACACAAACTGTATCTTGCAACCGAATTACAGCCTGTTTGTTTTCGTCATCTCAGTGTAGCCAGTGTAGCTTTAATATAAGACTGTTTACAAACAAAGTTACGTGCAATGCCCGCATCCTTCAAGCTCATTACGAACACATAATCAGAAGTTGTATTTAAAAAAACCACCGAACATTATTACCTTTAACCCTTTACCCCATACAACAAATCCGCAGCAGACGACATTTAAAACATGGTGACAAAAACCTGAAACATCTCCATTATTTTTAAATAAAGGTGAAATCATTGCGGCCAAGGGAGAAATTGCTGATCTTGAGCAATTGAATCTTTAGCTACAATGTTTTCAAAAGTCGTCTGCTAATATTGCGTCAAAATGTGTCTGCAGGACGGAAAGGGTTAAAAGTCTTTCCCTTTGGAGCTTTATAGATATGCACTAAAGGAAAATAAGTTACTTAGAGGGAAAGCGGCCAGTTAATGTATTTCTGTCCTTCTTGTTGTGTGCCACGGTGTGTGCCACGTTGTGTGCCACGTTGTGTCCCACGTTGTGTGCCACGGTGTGTGCCACGTTGTGTCCCACGTTGTGTGCCACGTTGTGTCCCACGTTGTGTCCCACGTTGTGTGCCACGGTGTGTGCCACGTTGTGTGTCACGTTGTGTGTGTCATGTTGTGTGTCACGTTGTGTGTCACGTTGTGTGTGTCATGTTGTGTGTCATGTTGTGTGCCACATTGTGTCCCACGTTGTGTGCCACGGTGTGTGCCACGGTGTGTGCCACGGTGTGCGTCACGGTGTGTGTGTCATGTTGTGTGCCACGTTATGTGTCATGTTGTGTGTGTCACGTTGTGTGTCACGGTTTGTGCCACGTTGTGTGCCAAGGTGTGTACCACGTTGTGTGCCACGTTGTGTGTCAAGTTGTGTGCCCCACGTTGTGTGCCACGTTGTGTTCCACGTTGTGTGCCACGATGTGTGTCACGTTGTTTGTCACGTTGTGTGCCACGCTGTGTGCCACGCTGTGTTCCACGCTGTGTGCCACGCTGTGTGCCACGCTGTGTGCCACGATGTGTGCCACGCTGTGTGCCACGTTGTGTGTCACGTTGTGTGTCACGTTGTGTGTCACGTTGTGTGTCACGTTGTGTGTCACGTTGTGTGTCACGTTGTGTGTCACGTTGTGTGTCACGTTGTGTGTCACGTTGTGTGTCACGTTGTGTGTCACGTTATGTGTCACGTTGTGTGTCACGTTGAGTGTTACGCTAATGATGTGTTTATTATGGGATGGTTGACTATTTCAAGCTTAAATGATTCCGTCCATGAGAAAAAGGTTCTCATTGGCATTTTTGAACTTGCAAAGACTTTCCAGAATCTACAAAAGTTGACAGACATTCGAACAAGCGTATGTAAGTCAAGATAATATAAACAGTGCACGTCTTGATCAGACCGCGTCAGTCCACATGCTGATATAAATATACCCTGTAACCAATTGCCAACGTGTGCCTTTTCCCATGGACCGGCTCAACTATTCATAAAGTGAACCCTGTACTGTTGTCACAGGGCGGATTTACTTTAACTAACGTTCGAATGTCAAGTATACCCGATTGATTGATTGATTGATTGATTGATTGATTGATTGATTGATTGATTGGTTGATTGATTGATTGTTTAGTGTTTAACACCGCATTGAAAAAAAATCCGTTATATCACGGCGTTCTCTTGGTAAGTTACCAGTACTACTTGTCCATTTATCCTGATACCAGCCAGACAGTCGTTATATGCTAAACCCCGCAACCCTGAGCGCCTAGGAGGGCAGCCATTTCTACCAGTTGTTAAGTATTTTGTATGACTCGGGCGGGGATCGAGCACGCCACCTCCCACACACGTGGCGGACACGGTCTACTACAACACCACCGAGGCGGACACGGTCTCCTACAACATCACCGAGGCGGTGCATACCCGATGTTTCCACTGCTTTCAAAAAGCACTGTTTTTATCTACTCTCATACACTTTATATTGCGGGCTTTTCCTCGGATACAGTTCGGTGGTTAAGCGTCGAAGAAATAGGACCGGGCGTCCTGGGTTCGATCTCCACTCGCGTTGTTCATGGTGGAGTGCCCGTCGGGAATGGCATACTTCCTAGCCGTGTACAGGTCTTTCACTTAGGGACCAAAAAATGGGTTTAGTTTTTGTGATATAACTTAAGAACCGTTAAACTTGGCGTAAATCCTAATAAAAAAGCTGTACAAGTTAGGCGATATTGAAGATAAGGAATGCGGAACTTGCCGGAGGGAATAAATGAAATCCCGTTTTTGTCTGATCTGTTCATTAACTCTGATCCCTTTTGTAAACTTCGGGTTTGACAACGAACACTATCTACGACTTTTAACATCTTTGCAAAGGTCATAACTAACAATATATTCACTTTTCACTGTGTTTTCAATCCATATGAACTAACTATATGGACGGTAAAGGTAAATGTCGACGATTTCCAAAATAAATACAAGTTGAATACCAAAATGGGTTATTCAAAGCAGGGCGGACTGATTGGCAGAATGATTTTTCTGCATTTCAATACAATTAGATCTGTCGAATTATTTAACTCTTTCACTGTCGAATTTCACAAAATTTACTCTTCCATGTTTTAAAAGTGGACCACTCGTCACACTGGACATTTGCTAACATTCAATTGCTAAGTGGAAAAACAATGCAGATTTCAGGAGAGACAGCTCATTATGAGCTGTCTCACCTGAATCTGCATTGCTTGCAAAAGCCTTTAATTGCCTTTGGCAACGAAAGAGTTAATACGTAAAGTATTGCTATCTTTAACATGTTGAATTGAAACTGATTGCATCTTCCTTGATTTTGAAACTTTCTTATAAATGAATTAAGTCCTCGACTTATACATATTGATAACATGCTATCAATTAAAGTAGACCAATTATAGAATACACGAATGTGCGACCTGATCTTGGTCTACAATATTCGCCAATGTCCCCTATAGACAAAATAATATGCAAATGTTGCTTCATTCGCGTAAGGCATGATTGTGGTTAAGAAAGTGTTTCAAGTATTCCAATTTTGCCTGTCTAGTATTGACACTCTTATTACACAAACCATTTTGTAAGATACATGTTTAGTATAATAACAAACTATATTTGATTTTCATGTTTAATTTCATAGTGATACCCATAAATGCATGTGACAAAATAGTGAAACATTGTAATGCTATAAGTGACAAAGAATAAGAAAAGATAAGCTAAAATAATTAAATGAACACAATAAATAACACTTAGAACATGTATTGTGCTTGAATACATATTGTCATTATAACATTAAATTAAATAAAACAGGAATCATGTAACTTTTTTTTATTTTAAATGCAATATTCTCAGAAACACTGAAGGATAAGATCAGCTTGCACGTGTGTGCATTTCGATTTGTATCTACATTAATAGATTCATAGTTTACAGGTTATGCCAAATTAACATACTCTCACTGATCAAATTCCAATTAAAATCTAAAATGTAAGCAAACAATGTTTTATGCAGGATAATAGTGTTTGACATTCAAATAGTGCCGACTTAGATAATCCAACATGATTCCAACATGATTTCTGATCAGAGTTTGTTATATTTGAAATGTCCGTGGACCGTGTTTGAAAGAGCACACTTTCTGATGTTTGAGTCCACTCATTAGGCCTTATCCAGTTCTTTACTACTGTACGGTTTTCCACTCCAGAAAGGATACATGCTATACGGCGAAAGTTTATCAGCCCCAGTCCCCATGGTATGGTACCCTAAGGCAGAGCCCATTGAGAGACCAGGTAATAGATGAGGGTAAGGCATTGTAAATGCAAGACCACGCCCAGCGGCACCTCCCCATGCGTATCGTATAGAGTTCAATGTGTTTGCAGCACTTAGTGTAGATATGGGTGAAAACGCTGATTTAAACATTGGGTTTTGTAAGTGGTTCCCGATTGGATTGTGTGATAGCGGTGTGGGTACCAGTCCATTTGCCACCTTGGCTTCATCCCTCTGTGTGGACAGTACTTGTTCAATGGCCTGGACGGTGTCGTTACCACAACCTTGTAATACCAGATCGAGAACGGCCCTCTTTTTACTGGGAAATATTCGACACAACACGTCAATAGGTTCCTGCTTTTTGGAAGAGTTTTGGGCAAGATTTAAAACCCAGTTTTCAGTTAGTTTTGAATTTCTGTCATTATAATACACGCTTGAATTTTCGGTGTATTCGGGTGGAGATTGTTTTCCCGTGGGTGGGGATCGTGGCATTTCTCGGATGCGTCTGTCTTCTGAATACGAAGGAGAGATAGATCGGCCGTCGTCCTCGGATCCGGATAGTCGGTTGATGTCCTCTTTTCTGGAATCTAATCTCTGTCGTTTGGGAACTGTAACGAGAAAGATAGATCGGTGTAATGTTTTATCCGTTCATCCAATAAAGATAATTTCAGCCCGTTATGGGGAAAGCATAAGCTGGCATTTCGGAACAGAGCTGGTGCAGATCAGCCTGTATATCCGTTCAGTCTCATCAGTATTTACACAAGTAGGCAGAAGCTTCTAACAAGATGATGTGACAATATGTAAATAGTGTATATATTGATCAAACTACACGCAAGCACATGCTCATCTGGATTTTAATTGTTCACAAGATCCAACTTTCATTTCCCATGAACGAGCTCGTATTGAACACAAATGAGGAACACATCTATATGTCCGAGACATTCAATGGATACAGAGAAGAACACATATATATGTCCGAGGCATTCAATGGATACAGAGTGGAAAACATTCTGGAGAAAGGGCTGGTTGTGAGAAATTTATCCTTTTCCAACATTGCTACAAATCGGTTATTGCTAAGTCGTCTTCCATCTGTTTATAAGAAGGATTACAACTTGGTATTCATATTGTTGAGTCATTAATCTGACTTTCCGGAGAAAGTACAAAACGGGATCAAATATGCAAAAAATCCTGATTTCAAAGTATTTTCTGCACTTAAAGTATTTACAAAAGTCGTCGGCTGCAGATTTATTTAAAGTCTAAATTTTAAAAGTAAGTCAATTTATAAAGTTATCCATGGTTGGAAACTCGGGACAAGCTTTTCACTGTACAGCTTACATTGTTTTCTGTCAGTTTGATTTCGCTGATTTTACAGCTTAGACCGTAGATACTTTTCACAATATCAACTTTAATGAATAGTATTCGCCAATACGCATTCAATTACAATCATTTGTTAAAAGTTTAGGAGTAATACTTGAAATAAATAGACCTCTATAATTAATATCTTTTCTAGGAACTGAATTATAATTTAATCTGTTTTTCAAATATGAGTTATTCCGTGAATACAATTATTTTATTTTTCATAAATTGTTTCAAAAGTATGACAATAACAAAATTATTTCATTCAATATTCGGCCGAATGCCTTCTTCAGGAAATTACAAAGATCACAAACTGTGTTGTGTCTATTTTGAGAGCAATGATTTAGACATATTTGGTCATATAGTGATTGCGTTTTAAATTGCTGGTTAAAGTAGAAGTTCATTAAAAAAAAAAAAAAAAAATACTATTTAAAATATAAGAAAAGATTTGCAAGAAAACCAAATTTTTAACATCGTGAGACTACGGGCTACATATTTTGTGAAATCGCGAGTTTCATTTTTCGTACTTTTGTGTAATGTATTGTATTGTAAGTCCATATGAAAGACAAAAACAAAATTCAGTGATTTAAGCATAAAATATTCGCTTATTTTACGACACTTCGAAGAAAGACCTTTACTTTGAATTTGAGGTGTAAAGAACATCCATTCGTCTATAGCTAAATTACTTTACACACACACACACACAACAAATATGCAGCAAACGACTTTGAAATCGTCTAGACAAAAAATGTGGAAATTCTCTATAAATGAAAGTTTACAGATTAAATATAATTGAAAACATTGTGGCAAAAGATGCAACTTCTTATCTCAATGTTTTGGAAAGTGGGCTGCTGGAGATGCGTCAAAATTCGACGTGAAAATACTTAAACACTTTAAACGGACAACTTTAATAATCTTTTTACCCCAAACATGTTTCAAATATATTTAAGTCATTTAAGTGGAAGATAGGTAGATTTATTTACATTTTTCCAAAACAAACGAGCAGACTGACATGCAATGTGTGTGTAAAGTATTTTATCTGCGATGTTTATCGTGGGTATCTTAACTGGGTTCACATCGGATGAAGGAGTATTACTATCTAAATACTCTATCTGTGTGTCTGTCTGTCATTGTTTCACCTTCCTAACACTAATTACAGCCAGCCATTACACCAATTGGAGCAATTAAATGTCGCCACTTTTTCCCTGACTATTTAAGTGATACGAGTAACATTGTAAGTTATCGGGTACGGCATCGTCAACGTCACTATTCAACTTTACTCAACTTGAACGTAACACTTTCAATACAGTTTTACTATTCAAAAACCCTTTCCCATATATAACAAATCTGCAGGAGATGACTTTGAAAAGGTCTACTAAAAATATGGGAAATCTCTATTATTGTAGGTATAATTATTGAAAAAAGTTGAAAACTTTGTAGCAAAAGGAGAAATTTCTCCTTTTGCTACAATGTTTTCAAAGTTCATCTGCTACAGATGCGTCAAAATGCGTCTACAGGAGAAAAGGGATTAACTATACGCGCAGTTCATTGCACTCTCTTAACTCAAAGTATTTTGAATTTACTTCTGGTGAATTTTAGAAAATCTAAATTATAAAAATGCATTAGTTCAAGTGGTAAAGATCTAAATAGAAAATGTTATTTTAAACCATCCCAACGTGCATTCTAACTTTATTTATTCCAACCGCAACAGAATGACCTATTTGTCATTGTTCCTCATTGTTTTTAACTCTATTCAATACCAATGTTGCCTTTTTCTTTAAAGATGTTCAATATTTATACATAATTGGACTGCTGTAGATTGTTTGTATGTGGAAAGGGTTTAACTGTTTTTACAACTTCATGAAGTGTTTTATGTCTACACTATTGACAAACCAATCCAACTATTTGTATGTTTTAAAACATTACTAAGAGATGTACTTTAATAGCCCTTGAATATGACTTTGGCCTGCATTGTCACCAAGTTTTTCATTATTTTTTAATATAACAGACCAACACTAGAACAGTTTCTGAAGACCGGGATTTCTGTGACTCGACTCGGAAATATTCTATTCATAATGTTAAGGATCAGTAAACGTATTCATCTAGTATCAACTTCATTACATTAGGTTTTTCATATGAAATAAACGAAGTCATATTTATATTAAACCTAGCTATATATGAGCCGTTCCATGCGAAAACCAACATTGTGGACTTTGCGTAATGTATCGATCCAGATCAGCATGCGAAGTCCGGATCCCAGTGGGATAGAGTAACGAGTACTGAAACAAAATGCAGCTGCAGCGATACACATCTGCGTAATGTATCGACCAGATCAGCCTGCGCTGTCCGCGCAGACTAATCCGGCCGACACATTCCGACTCGGGGATGGATAATGGTATATAGTAATGATTCCTAAAACAGATATTCCACAGGAGGCGAACAGTGGTCTGTCCGAGTTAGCCTTGTCCGCGGCATGTTTAGGCTGATCCGGTTCGATACTTTACGCAGAGTTCACAATGTTGGTTTTCTCGTGGAACGGCTTATATATATGAGCCGCGGCGGACGATATGTGGTTTTGTTGGACGACCTGCGTGAAGTGAAAACCCAGAAGCGTCTTCCGATTACATGTTATATTGTAACTTCTGACAAATATCAAATTGAACTCGTCCATGGGGAAAGGCACACATTAGCAATACGGAATAATCTGGTTTCAGATCAGAACTTATATCTGATACATCTTATCATAATCTACATATGTTGATAATAAATTATTACATTCTTATGTTATTACTATAATAAAAGTGTAAATCTTGATCAGAAACACATGCTGTGTGTACCAAACATTGAGTGACCCTGTAACGGACAGTCAATGAGACCCCAAATCGCTAGGCGCGGATAATCCAAACACAAAGTACAACGACGCACCAATTCTTTAAAACATGAGTGATTCTTGAATCTCACATTTTAAGGGCAATTCAATCAATCTGTTTCCACTTGTACTTAAATTAACCCATTTTAATTTACAGTGTGTGTGTGTGTGTGTGTGTGTGTATATCTGCTAAATTATCTGAGGTTCTATTTGTGGTATTACGAGTTAGATGTCAATCGTTGCGTCGTGTATATGTAGCCACGGAGAAAGAGTACTAGTGGGCTAGACTATTTGATTTTATATCATGACAAACATCGTCTCTTTGCGAAACGTGTCAATTAAGGCATTTGAACAAATTATTCGAGACGCAACATATTCCCCGTTTTAAATTATCTTATTATTACTTCACAAAATATTTGCACATATTCTTGTATTTAAACTTGCAGCATTACGCAAACAGAATAAATGAAAACAAAATCGATTGAGTAAGGTATATTAGAGTTTTAATTGACACATTTCTGTTTGATTTATACGTACATGATTTAGTTTGATCTAGATTAAACAGCGATAATATATCATCATATATTTATAAAATTGTCTGCAACTAAAATGAATCTTAGACGTACCGACACCATATTGATTGTTTTTCCCCCCATTAGTTTGAACTACATACAGATTGCATAAAATGCTAGTTCTGTAAAAACAGAATATAGGACTGTCTGAGTTTCATCGTGAAAGCAATTATGTCGTTTTAGAAGGAGCTAATTTCAAACGTCTTTCTCATCATAAAACAGTTGTTATGTGGACACTTTTTTATGTTGAAAAATAATTACAGTAAAGTAACATGAACCAAATTCTGCTTGGTGTGGAATACTTATGCGAGATTACGAATCAAGGAACACATAGCAATCTTTATATAACCTTTATTCTGATGAAAACGGCATTACGCCTTATCAACAATCAACAAAATGTATCGAAATATTTATGAACACACATTTGTAGTTCCAAATTGATCCAGAGTCGAACGAATCAAACTTTACGTGCTTTACAGTAAGGAACATTCAAGGTAAAGCCATTGTTTGAAGTAATCACCCTTACTTTGTATTTGGAAATTTAAATTCTGAAATAAATTCAGTTGCAACAGAATGATTAAAATTTCATAAAATACTCACCAGTACATTCGTCCGATTCTTCAGCGTCTGGAGTTGTATTTTGTATGGGTGCCGGAGGGGTCCCGGAATCGGGAAAGTGTACCGCCGTGGCTGACGGCTGGTTAAACGTCAGCAGACCATTTGGTCCATACAGCATGCCCATCTCCCTTGCCTCGTTTTCCTCCTGTGCTTGCTGTCTTCTTAAAGCAACCTGGGCGGCCATGACCCGCTGTCTTTCGGCAATGAGAGTGCATTTAGCGCACAGGCAATCTCTCCATCTACAGTATCTCTTGTGTCCCTTCAGTGCTGATACCACTCCGTGGTTTCTACAACGAGCACATTTTGGAGTTCTGGGATATCGGTCGGAGGCAGATCGTATAAACACTGCGTCGTTACTGTAGCTATTACCATTGTCATTGCCATTTTTCTCCTCATCTGACGAAGTCGACATTTTCTTACACAAAGTACCAGATAACAAACAAATATTTCCTTAAAATGTCAATCTAATTCGTAATTGTAAGTAACTGCTCACGAATCACATGCATATACGGTTAAACAGGTAATAATACGGAAGCGTTAACTACGGTTGTAAAATCATTTAATGATGCAGGACGGGCCGTAAATACCCGTTTTATTAACCCAATAAGGCTCCGCCCTCTTTTCCACATCTTGCCGGTATATCAATAGAATATTTACATTCTCGACCATTCGAACGACTTCATTATTTGCTGATTTAGTTCAACATTCATTTATTTAAATTGGGATTGTCCAATCAGTGAACGCGTTTGACACCTACCCGCAAATGACGCCTTCAGGTGTATTCAATTTCTCTGGCGTTATTGTGCACAAAATGGCTTTTGAAACTATAACAATCGAGCTTTGAAGGAAGGTAGATAGTTGCTATTAAAGAGATAGAAAGGAAAATATTATTCCGTTTACTGGATGACAGTGACGATACTGTTCAAACTGCAATTACAAACTATTTTACAAATCATTGTCAAATGCAGAAATTATCTTTAAGTGTATATTTTCTTATAGCGTCCCACAAAAATAATGTATGGCGCGCGCGCATATGTGTGTTTGCACAAATGACTTCCGAAGTTGACTATTATAGAGATAAGAAGAAAATGTTCTATAAAGCAATCACTGTTTGACTTTTCAATCGAGTTTGGTTCTTGTTACCTTCAAAACATAACTTTACTTGAAGGTACGCAAACAATATGTTAATTGGGCTATTTCTTTATATTTTTTCAAAAGTAGCATCGATGACTATATTACATGTAAACGGACAGAGAAGGCTCGGATGAAACCGTAAGGATAAACGGTCTCGTCTGTGTCTTCACTGTTTGAACAGGTAAATGGATCTCATAACGTTTGACGCAGCTCATAGATATGAGCCGTCCCACGAGAAAATCAACATTGTGGACTCTGCGTAAAGTATCGACCCAGATCAGCCTAAGCATGCCCCGCAGGCTAACCCGGACAGACACTTTTCGCCTCCTGTGGATTTTCTGTTTCGCGAATCATTACTGTATATCTCTATCCCTTTGAGTCGGAATGTGTCGGCCCGGATCAGTGTGCGCGGACTGCGCAGGCTGATCTGGGTGGATACATTGCGCACAGACCATACTGTTGCTTTTCTCGCGGGCGGCTCAATTATTGTTTAGATCAACGCCGAGACTAATTATACATTCAGGATAATAACATACAAGTCTTTCGACATCAGTTTTGAAACGGTTGACATAGTAAATGCCATATAACTTTCTGCCAATAACATTTTTGTATCACTTACACATAATTTATATATGTGTTTAGTTTACCGTTTGCTCTAAAGAAAGTTTAAAGTTAAGTTTTTTTTTTTCTTCAAGTAAGCGAATTTATTGTCGTATTTTTTTCAATGACAAAATAAATTGCAAAATACATGCACCTGTTCGGTTTATAATACAAAACTACAGTGAATCCTGTCAAGACGATACCTCTGCAGAGCGGACACCTCTTTAGAACGACAGGTTAAATTTTAAAACATCTAGCGCAAATGAATACAAATGAATACAAATGAATACAAATGAATACGAATACAAATGAATACAAATGAATACAAATGAATACAAATGAATACAAAATGAATACAAATGAATATAAATGAATACAAATGAATACAAATGAATACAAATGAATACAAAATGAATATAAATGAATACAAAATGAATACAAATGAATACAAATTTCTCGATAAAATAAACAATAATCTTTGGAAAAAATTGGTAAAAATCATTTTCCACGATTGTCTGCAATCAGATGCACCAAACGTGTTTCTATCAAGATAATGTTTTAACTTCTGAAGAGCAACACCTCTTAAGAACGGCTGCAAGAATGTTAGTCCTTACCGAATGTTAGTCCTTATCGAATGTTAGTCCTTACCGAATGTTAGTCCTTAACGAATGTTACTCCTTACCGAATGTTAGTCCTTATCGAATGTTAGTCCTTACCGAATGTTAGTTCTTACCGAATGTTACTCCTTATCGAATGTTAGTCCTTACCGAATGTTAGTTCTTACCGAATGTTAGTCCTTACCGAATGTTAGTCCTTACCGAATGTTAGTCCTTACCGAATGTTAGTCCTTATCGAATGTTAGTCCTTACCGAATGTTAGTCCTTAATGAATGTTAATCCTAACCGAATGTTAGTTCTTACCGAATGTTAGTCCTTACCGAATGTTAGTCCTTACCGAATGTTAGTTCTTAACGAATGTTAATCCTAACCGAATGTTAGTCCTTACCGAATGTTAGTCCTTATCGAATGTTAATCCTAACCGAATGTTAGTCCTTACCGAATGTTTGTCCTTACCGAATGTTAGTTCTTAACGAATGTTAGTTCTTAACGAATGTTAATCCTAACCGAATGTTAGTCCTTACCGAATGTTAGTTCTTATCGAATGTTAATTCTAACCGAATGTTAGTCCTTACCGAATGTTTGTCCTTATCGAATGTTGATCCTTATCGAATGTTAGTCCTTATCGAATGTTAGTCCTAACACAATGTTAGTTCTTACCGAATGTTAGTCCTTATCGAATGTTAGTCCTAACCCAATGTTAGTTCTTACCGAATGTTAGTCCTTACCGAATGTTTGTTCTTATCGATGGTTAGTCCTTATCGATGGTTGTCCTTATCGAATGTTTGTCCTTATCGAATGCTGGTCCTTACCGAATGTTTGTCCTAACCGAATGTTAGTCCTTACCGAATGTTAGTCCTAACCGAATGTTTGTCATTACCGAATGTTAGTCCTAACCGAATGTTAGTCCTTACCGAATGTTAGTCCTAACCGAATGTTTGTCATTACCGAATGTTAGTCCTAACCGAATGTTAGTCCTTATCGAATGTTAGTCCTAACCGAATGTTTGTCATTACCGAATGTTAGTCCTAACCGAATGTTAGTCCTAACCGAATGTTTGTCATTACCGAATGTTAGTCCTAACCGAATGTTAGTCCTTACCGAATGTTAGTCCTTATCGAATGTTAATCCTAACCGATTGTTAGTCCTTACCGAATGTTAGTTCTAACCCAATGTTAGTCCTCACCGAATGTTAGTTCTTATCGAATGTTAGTCCTTACCGAATGCTTGTCCTTACCGAATGTTAGTCTTTATTGAATGTTAATCCTAACCGAATGTTAGTCCTTACCGAATGTGTGTCCTAACCGAATGTTAGTCCTTACCGAATGTTAGTCCTTATCGAATGTTAATCCTAACTGAATGTTAGTCCTTACCGAATGTTTGTCCTTACCGAATGTTAGTCCTAACCGAATGTTAGTCCTAACCGAATGTCAGTCCTAACCCAATGTTAGTCCTTACCAAATGTTAGTCATTACCGAATGTTAGCCCTAACAGAATGTTAGTCCTTACCGAATGTTAGTCATAATCGAATGTTACTCCTTACCGAATGTTTGTCCTTACCGAATGTTAGTCTTTATTGAATGTTAATCCTAACAGAATGTTAGTCCTTACCGAATGTGTGTTCTAACCGAATGTTAGTCCTTACCGAATGATAGTCCAAACCGAGTGTTAGTCCTTATCGAATGTTAATCCTAACTGAATGTTAGTCCTTATCGAATGTTTGTCCTTACCGAATGTTAGTCCTAACCGAATGTTAGTCCTAACCGAATGTCAGTCCTAACCCAATGTTAGTCCTTACCAAATGTTAGTCATTACCGAATGTTAGCCCTAACCGAATGTTAGTCCTTACCGAATGTTAGTCCTAATCGAATGTTACTCCTTACCGAATGTTTGCCCCACCGAATGTTAGTTCCAACCGAATGATAGTCATTACCGAATGTTAGTCCTAACCGAATGTTAGTCCTAACCGAATGTTAGCCATTACCGAATGCCAGTCCTAACCGAATGTTAATTCTTACCGAATTTTAGTCCTTACCGAATGTTAGTCCCAACCGAATGTTAGTCATTACTGAATGTTAGTCCTAACCGAATGTTAGTCCTTACCAAATGTTTGTCATTACCGAATGTTAGTCCTAATCGAATGTTAGTCCTTACTGAATGTTAGTCCTAACCGAATGTTAGTCCTTACCAAATGTTTGTCATTACCGAATGTTAGTCCTAACCGAATGTTAGTCCTTACTGAATGTTAGTCCTAACCGAATGTTAGTCCTTACCGAATGTTAGTCCTTACCGAATGTTTGTCCTTATCGAATGTTGGTCCTTATCGAATGTTTGTCCTTACCGAATGTTGGTCCTTATCGAATGTTTGTCCTTACCGAATGTTAGTCCTAACCAAATGTTAGTCCTTACCGAATGTTAGTCCTTACAAAATGTTTGTCATTACCGAATGTTAGTCCTTACCGAGAATTTTAGTCCTTACCGAATGTTAGACCTTACCGAAAGTGTGTCGTTACCGATATTTTGTTCTTACCGAATGTTAGTCCTAAGCGATATTTTGTTCTTACCGAATGTTAGTCCTAACCGATATTTTGTCCTTACCGAAAGTTTGTCCTAACCGGTTCTTACCGAATGTTAGTCCTAACCGATATGTTGTCCTTACCGAATGTTAGACCTTACCGAATGTTAGTCCTAACCGATATGTTGTCCTTACCGAATGTTAGTCCTAACCGATATGTTGTCCTTACCGAATGTTAGTCCTAACGCCTACTTGTTCAATGCCTGATGACTGAGTAGTCTCACGAAACGTACACGTATGCCTGAGCCTATATTCATTCTGCACCAATCTTTGACATGATGTGAGCGAGAACATACATAATACCGTTGTTAAGTTTAATTTCAACCAGTAGAAAGGCTTCTTTTTACCCATCCCCGCAAAGACAGGAATCGCATGCTGTAAATATACTAATACATCTTTGGAATCACGGACTTGATGTTTGTGATGTAATATCCTTACAATAGATGAGGGGGAAAAGGAGACATTATTTCAGATTGCCTAAACACAACAGTTTAGTCAATATAGCAAAACAAATCAGGAATGGGTTAACTTTAAAATTTTGAATATTTTTCAAATTAAGAATTAGAATGTGTTGGTGAATAGGGACACATGTCACTAATCATCGACTCAAAGTTGCGATTTTACGTCAGCTGAACTTGGTTATGAAAAATAATCTCAACAAATATCCGGAACAATCAAGCATGTCCACGTGCCGTAGATTTAACTTGATATCAAGAGAAAACAACACTATACATTTGTTTGGATAATGCGAAGATAAAGTTATTATCAGCTTGTCCAATTGTGTGTGTATTGTCAGACGCTTCTGCATAGATTCTGAGACTAATTTACAAAGAGTGCAAATTCAGATTAGACATACCGGATTAACATTTGAGCCTCTGCTTAATGTATCGACCAAGATCAGCCTGCACAGTCCGCGCATGCTTGGGTTGATCCGGGTCAATGCTTTACGCAGTCCACAACGTTGGTTTTCTCACGCCGAGCCCCAGTAGCTCAGTCGGTAGCGACGCGGGCTGTCAATCCAGGGGTTGTGAGTTCGAATCCCGGCTCGGCCAACTTTCTTTCCAACGATTGACAAAAGTCAATGCGACATGCGTCATTCGTCTTCCACCAATGGGCTAAGTCTATGTGGAAAAGCAGCCAGTTGCTTGGGAAGATTGTTGTGTGGAGTACTGGTGTGAGAAAACCAGGAAATGCATGAGTAGGAGAACTGGCCGCCGTGATATAACTGAGAAATTGTTAAAAATGGCGTTAAACCTCAATCAATCAATCAATCAATCAATGGTTTTCTCGCGGAACGGCTCATATTGATGTTTACACAGGTAGATCGATAATGTCATGTTGTTTGGGTATACGCCTGTATTACAGAACTGGACAGACCAGAAAGAGATGTGACATTATTTGCATCTAATCTGACATTTGGGCTTAGCAAGAGCATTCCTGTCTGGGTTTCATACTACGTGTTTCCATTCCGTGTAAAACGACTTGTCATATTTTCTGTCCAAACAAATATTGAAATATTGTTTAACTCCTTCCCACTTACAATACATCTGCAGCACACGATGTTAAAAACATAAACAACTACAGACCATCTCTTCAAACGAAATAATAGTTATTGAATACAGTTGAAATCATTGAAGCAAAAGGAGAATTTTATTATAACATGGGAAAGGTTTAACGCCACAATTTATCAATGATAAGTACTCTGTTTTGAAACAAGGCGTTACTTACACTTTCGTGATAAGTCATTCATTATGGAACAGAACTGATCGGTGCTTTAGGAAGACAAATCTAAGCGAAATCATTACAAGTGTACATTGCATCTGCCGAAGGATCCAATGGGATTATCAGACTTTAAACACTAGTAGTAATGGCTGCCCTCATTGGCGCTCAGATTTGCGGGGTTAGCATTACGACTGACTGACTGGTGTCAGAACAAATGGACCAGTCGTACTGGTAACTTACCCAGGATCGCCGTGATATAACTGAAAACATGTTGTTGCTGTTGTGTGTAGGAGAGGGTTACGCCGTAGTAAATCTCTGGATAACCCTGTTGACACACCAATAACGTTTCACGAACCTAGCTTGCATACTTTACAAATTAACAAATTATCCATACAAATTAGATTTGTCAGATTTGACCTTGAAGTGTGCGCTGATTGGGTGTCATGCAACCTTTAGTTACGTAATACATGCACGTTTCATGCACCGTGTTTTCGTCGGAAACTAATTGATTTTCATGCTAATTTACCCCGACGTAAAAAAGTAACTGATACCGATTTTCCATCAACAGCTGTTGGCGGCCAATTCGTCTGCAATAAATTACCATACAAAGTATGTGTCAAATTTACAAAGCCGACTATCTTGTCAAAAATGAATGGGCAACTACGCAATTAGATAATATTAGTCCAAAAGTTTATCATTTAAAGATTGATGTCTGGATGGCTACTTCATACATAACTAGTGGAACTACATCATGTTACACGATATAGTTTACTTCTGTTTTGCATGAAGTCTTGACTCAAGAGTGTTGACACTTTATTCAATAACTGCATGTTAACATTGTAGTATAGTGACATGTGTGTCAAGTCACGTGAAATCAGCCCGGCGGGACGTGGCGATCAGCGAAGATGCAGATCAGCCTGCAACTCTGTATAGTCTTTCTATCGTCATCTTATTACACAAGCATCCTCGAAGCCTTCAACCCTTTTCCACATATAGCAAATCTGGAGCAGACATCTTTGTTATCATGTAAGTAAAAAATACATACACTCTATATATGAACGTATAATTACTGAAATAAGTTGAAACAATGTGGCAAAGTTTTTCCTTTTGTCATAATGTATTAAAAAGTATTTTGCTACAGAGGCGTCAACAAGCGTCTATATGTGGGAAAGGGTTAATAATGCAAATATAGCACAAAAAGCCAACTATACAGTAAGCTATGTGATAAGAATTGCACTTTCCGAAGGTCTCTTTTCGTGTGTCAATATTTACAGCTACAATATGTGCACGAATACGTCATCAGTTTGATGTTATCAGTTGGTATAAAGACACTTGAGCCAAGTCACATTAAACAGAGACCAAACATAAATGGAAACCAGCCTTCATGTAATTATTACACGTGTGGAAGAGGAGCTACCTGCACATCCATGCTAAGGATCCAAATGGAAAATGCTTTACATGAATGTCATGTAATTAACTATGACGTATTAACGAACAGTGCAGAGCCAAACTGGAATGCCCCGAGGAACTGGCTAATCTGGATCTACACTGATCGTAAATGCCCTACGGTTGGCTTTCGCAGAGCTTCACTGGAATGGTATCGTATTATCATCAAAGCATAGCGAATGTCGACTTGTGTATATATCGACAGGAGGCGATATTTGAAAACATTATTGAAAGAGAACAAAATGCTCTTCGAGTGCCCATTTTTTCACCTCTGTATAAACACGATAATTTTGAATTTCAATATATTTTTAAAAAGGTCCGTCATTTGTTTTCAGTGAAGACGACTCTGTAGTTGGCGTTTCGAACAGAAATGGCGTCAATTAAATGTTTACGTTGTATACCTTTTAATCGTAATGCGATGCAGCTACAACCTGTTTGAATTATTCAATTATATTTAAATTTCGGTATAAAAGGGCTACATCTGTAGTCCCTGACGCGATTGAGGGAAAATCCAAAGTACACGTATATTTATTCGGAGAAAATGTTTGAGCTGTGGCTCGTCTAAGTCTCCGCTGTTCAAACAACGACTTACAATCCATTTTAGTTTGACACGTTGACCAGACCATAATTGATAAAACAATAAATCTAGTTTTACAAAAAGCACGATCGCCTATTATAGAGAAGATGTTTATCTTACCACGCTGTTCACGCTGAAGAAGTTATCTGATGAACATATTAACGACTCGCTAATTGATTCTATTGATGCTTTAACCCTACCCAACATACAACAAGTCCGCATCACACGAATTTGAAAACAACATCTAGGTCATACTACAAAAACTCTCTGTAAATAAAAGTATTATAATTGAATAGACTTGAAAACTGTATTGCCAAATGAGAAATTGTTCATTATATAACATTTGTGTTCAAAAGTCGGTTGCTGCAATTGCGTCTGTAAATGGGGAAGGGTATAAACGTGTGGTTCTTGAACAAACATCCACGTTTCAATAACAAAAACTGTTTCATATTTTGCTTCTTATGTCCAATTAAGGTAATATCGGGGACGTAATTTCAACCCCAAACAACGGATTTGACAACCACATATTTCATTAAATTTTATTTAGCAAAATATGTACATGTATACAAATCAGATTTTAAGATTCACTAACAAACACGAATTAGTTTTGTGTTTAAAAACTCAGTATTATATATGCCCACTTCTTTTATATATGTAAATGGGGGTTTATTAATTGAAAATCCCGTTAAAAAGTAATAACATTATGTTTTATCTAATAATTTAATAAGACAAAAAAAGAGCAAAACAATGGAACATTTCAACTTAATTTTAACTTGTCTTTATATACTGCACATGATATAATTTTTTCAACAACGTTGACAACGTTCATTATGTATGTTTCCATTTATCTAAAAATTACAATTTATTACTTAATACTGAATGAAATAACATTAGAATTGATCTTGCTAAATTGCAAACAGTGGATACCAAATGGATACCAAATGTCATGCTCATTTGCAACGTGGTCTTGCACACTGATATGAGCCGTCCCGCGAGAAAAACTACATTGTGGACGCTGCGCGAAGTATCGACCCGGATCAGCCTAAGCATGCCGCGCAGGCTTACCCGGTTATACACCTTTCGCCTCCTGTGGATTTTCTATTTCAGGAATCATTACTCTATACCTCTATGTCCCTGAGACGGAAATGTGTCGGACAGGATCAGTCTGCGCGGACTGCGGGGACTGCACAGGCTGATCTTGGTCGATACATTACGCAGAGGTCATAATGTTAGTTTTTTCGCGGGACGGCTAATATCATGTTAATGTATTCAAGCTCTCTGTAAAATAGAGGAAATGAAAGATATTTAATATACACTTACTACACAAAATTAACAAATAGGATTATGAATTCGCTGTAATTAGTGTAAATATCAAATCAGGTAAATCGTACATGATATTCTCCGAGAAATGCGGTCCCAAACTGAAATGAAAACAATATCAAAGCAGTTTATAAGTCGTGTATCCAAAACGTTGTTGGTTTGTGTGTTCACCTCTATAGGTGGTCGGTGGTAGATTTAATTGTGTTGAGTCACATGGTAGTAACGCAATATATATCCTGATCAATATCTGCAGGCAAGTATATAAAAACAAAAACAAAAAAAACACATCAAAATGCCAACAAAATACAGACAGAAAATACATTGCTCATAACGAGGATTTTTCTATGTCAAAGGGTAGGATCTATACGTTCGATTTGTAAGATGTCTATTTTTCAACGCTATGTCAAAGGGTAGGATCTATTTTCGATTTGTAAGATGTCTATTTTTCCATTCTATGTCAAAGGGTAGGATCTACGTTCTATTTGTAAGATGTCTATTTTTCTACTCTATGTCAAAGGGTAGGATCTACGTTCTATTTGTAAGATGTTTATTTTTCTTCTCTATGTCAAAGGGTAGGATCTACGTTCTATTTGTAAGATGTCTATTTTTCTACTCTATGTCAAAGGGTAGGATCTATTTTCGATTTGTAAGATGTCTATTTTTCTTCTCTATGTCTAAGGGTAGGATCTACGTTCGATTTATAAGATTTCGAACTCTATGTCAAAGGGTAGGATCTACGTTCTATTTGTAAGATGTCTATTTTACAACTATATGTAAAAGGGTAGGATCTACGTTCGATTTGTAAGATGTCTAGTTTACAACTATATGTCAAAGGGTAGGATCTACGTTCGATTTGTAAGATGTCTATTTTACAACTATATGTCAAAGGGTAGGATCTACGTTAGATTTATAAGATTTCGAACTCTATGTCAAAAGGTAGATTCTACGTTCTATTTGTAAGATGTCTATTTTTCAACTCTATGTCAAAGGGTAGGATCTACGTTCGATTTGTAAGATTTCGAACTCTATGTCAAAGGGTAGATTCTACGTTCTATTTGTAAGATTTCGAACTCTATGTCAAAGGGTAGATTCTACGTTCTATTTGTAAGATGTCTATTTTACAACTATATGTCAAAGGGTAGGATCTACGTTCGATTTGTAAGATGTCTATTTTTCAACTATATGTCAAAGGGTAGGATCTACGTTCGATTTATAAGATTTCGAACTCTATGTCAAAGGGTAGATTCTACGTTCTATTTGTAAGATGTCTATTTTTCAACTCTATGTCAAATGGTAGGATCTACGTTCGATTTGTAAGATTTCGAACTCTATGTCAAAGGGTAGGATCTACGTTCGATTTATAAGATTTCGAACTCTATGTCAAAGGGTAGATTCTACGTTCTATTTGTAAGATGTCTATTTTACAACTCTATGTCAAAGGGTAGGATCTACGTTCGATTTGTAAGATGTCTATTTTTCAACTCTATGTCAAAGGGTAGGATCTACGTTCGATTTGTAAGATGTCTATTTTTCAACTCTATGTCAAAGGGTAGAACGTACACATTCCTTAAGACGATAAACTTATTCTTTTCCCATATTATAAATTCTGTACAATTACTTATAAATTTCTATGTTTTGACAGGTTTATTTTTGTTGTAAGATGTCTATTTTTCAACTCTATGTCAAAGGGTAGAACGTACGATTTGTAAGATGTCTTATTTTCAACTCTATGTCAAAAGGTAGGATCTACGTTCGATTAGTAAGATGTCTATTTTTCAACTCTATGTCAAAGTGTATGATCTACGTTTTATTTGTAAGATGTCTATTTATCAAAGCAGACGATACTACAGTATATCCATCAGAAATTTTTTCAACCTGCTGTGTTAAATTGACAGAAATTGGTTATAATCTCGTATGTGAAATGGAAAAGCTGGGTCTATCCGCCACAAACTGAAGTGATACAAATACAAATAAATAATAACAAATAATCATATTCATTCAAATGTTTCTAATCCCATATTTTCCACAAGTAGAATTTTTGCATATTTTGATTAGTTTATTTAGGAACACCATGTGTAGTCTTTTAACTCTTGACAGGAGTTCATAACGTGATGGATTGATGTTTGTTTTTTAACGTGAATTACATGGGTCGTCTTTTCCTTTTAAGTCGCTAATGTACTTCTTAACTTCAACGGGGGTACGGTTCTTATTGAATCCCTTGTTTAAGGTTACTCTATCAAACGGATACCCATCGTGCGAAAGGATTAACTCTTTCAGCGCCGAATTGTTTAAAGTAGACTCTTCCATGTTCAAAATCGGGCGTCTCTATTTCTCATGATAAACACTTTTGGACAATTTTGATAACTAAAAGGCAAACAATGCTGATTTCAGGTGAGACAGCTCGTTACGAGCTGACTCGCCTGAATCAGTATTGTTTGCAAACACCTGAATATTGCCTTTGGCGCTGAAAGGATTAACCGCCACCAAGTAAAATGTCGCTACAGTTTCTCCGACTTTCCTACATAAATATATAAATGCATGCACTTAACCTGAACGATAATAACTAAATAATTCATTCTACATGGTGAGGGTAAATACAACCAAAGGAAGCATGTAGATAAGTCTATTTTGTAGATACAACCAAAGGAAGCATGTAGATAAGTCTAGTTTGTAGATACAACCAAATGAAGCATGTAGATAAGTCTATTTTGTAGATACAACCAAAGGAAGCATGTAGATAAGTCTAGTTTGTAGATACAACCAAATGAAGCATGTAGATAAGTCTATTTTGTAGATACAACCAAAGGAAGCATGTAGATAAGTCTAGTTTGTAGATACAACCAAAGGAAGCATTTAAATAAGTCTATTTTGTAGATGCAACCAAGGGAAGCATGTAGATAAGTCTATTTTGTAGATACAACCAAAGGAAGCATGTAGATAAGTCTAGTTTGTAGATACAACCAAATGAAGCATTTAGATAAGTCTAGTTTGTAGATACAACCAAAGGAAGCATTTAGATAAGTCTATTTTGTAGATACAACCAAAGGAAGCATGTAGATAAGTCTATTTTGTAGATACAACCAAAGGAAGCATGTAGATAAGTCTATTTTGTAGATACAACCAAGGGAAGCATGTATATAAGTCTATTTTGTAGATACAACCAAAGGAAGCATGTAGATAAGTCTATTTTGTAGATACAACCAAAGGAAGCATGTAGATAAGTCTATTTTGTAGATACAACCAAGGGAAGCATGTAGATAAGTCTATTTTGTAGATACAACCAAAGGAAGCATGTAGATAAGTCTAGTTTGTAGATACAACCAAAGGAAGCATGTATATAAGTCTAGTTTGTAGATACAACCAAAGGAAGCATTTAAATAAGTCTATTTTGTAGATACAACCAAGGGAAGCATGTAGATAAGTCTAGTTTGTAGATACAACCAAAGGAAGCATGTAGATAAGTCTATTTTGTAGATACGACCAAAGGAAGCATGTAGATAAGTATATTTTGTAGATACAACCAAAGGAAGCATTTAGATAAGTCTATTTTGTAGATACAACCAAAGGAAGCATGTAGATAAGTCTATTTTGTAGATACAACCAAAGGAAGCATGTAGATAAGTCTATTTTGTAGATACAACCAAAGGAAGCATTTAAATAAGTATATTGTGTAGATACAACCAAAGGAAGCATGTAGATAAGTCTATTTTGTAGATACAACCAAAGGAAGCATTTAGATAATGTAATATAGTCACCCTGACCAAAGGAAGCATTTAGATAAGTCTATTTTGTAGATACAACCAAAGGAAGCATGTAGATAAGTCTATTTTGTAGATACAACCAAAGGAAGCATGTAGATAAGTCTATTTTGTAGATACAACCAAAGGAAGCATGTAGATAAGTCTATTTTGTAGATACAACCAAAGGAAGCATTTAAATAAGTCTATTTTGTAGATACAACCAAAGGAAGCATGTAGATAAGTCTATTTTGTAGATACAACCCAAAGGAAGCATTTAGATAAGTCTATTTTGTAGATACAACCAAAGGAAGCATGTAGATAAGTCTATTTTGTAGATACAACCAAAGGAAGCATGTAGATAAGTCTATTTTTCATACTATACACGTGTATTGTCCGAGTAAATTCAACTGTCGCATGATGAATAGATAACAAGGTAGGCTAATACATATTTCTGTGTTATCTGACCTTAGTATCCAATTATTATTAGGAGATTGAATTTACCCGCACTATACACACATGCGTACAATGCCAAAATAAAGGTTCTGATTTATGGGAACCAGCTACGGGTTTATTCAAACAGTAAACTTACTGAACTAAAGGAGTATTGCGGGTGCAACTAGCCAGAAAGTGTTACCTGAACGTCTTTTCTACAGATGGATGGTCATGATTCTTTATAATTACCATCAACGCCTTCATGTTGACCCATGCATTGACCGATGTGCCGTGTTCATTGTAGCAATCTGAAATGTTTACAATTATTTGTGTTGTGAAAGGTGGTAAGCTGGTTGAGGAAAGAGGACAAGTTTCTCCATATGCTCAAAACTTCTTTTTCCACACTATTTGTAAAAGCCGGCTCTTGCAGAATCTTCATCAAACGTCTGTTCCGGCCAATTCAAGGAACGTATGTTTCCTGACTTCCTCACACTTGTACTACACACAACATTTATCCCCGATAACTGACTTCCTCACACTTGTACTACACACAACATTCATCCCCGATAACTGACTTCCTCACACTTGTACTACACACAACATTCATCCCCGATAACTGACTTTCTCACACTTGTACTACACACAACATTCATCCCCGATAACTGACTTTCTCACACTTGTACTACACACAACATTCATCCCCGATAACTGACTTTCTCACACTTGTACTACACACAACATTCATCCCCGATAACTGACTTCCTCACACTTGTACTACACACAACATTCATCCCCGATAACTGACTTTCTCACACTTGTACTACACACAACATTCATCCCCGATAACTGACTTTCTCACACTTGTACTACACACAACATTTATCCCCGATAACTGACTTCCTCACACTTGTACTACACACAACATTCATCCCCGATAACTGACTTTCTCACACTTGTACTACACACAACATTCATCCCCGATAACTGGCTTCCTCACACTTGTACTACACACAACATTCATCCCCGATAACTGGCTTCCTCACACTTGTATTACACACAACATTCATCCCCGATAACTGGCTAACATCGAACAAGTTTATCGGTGGAAGACGATTGCCGGTACTCGGTTATAATGCATGGACGAGCCGGAGTTCGAACTAACGCCACCTGGAATGAGATAACCCTCGTCGATACTCTTTATTGTCTTTGTCTTATAAACACATCAGTACATGCACCAAACCAAAGTATAAAGCCACTCAGAATGCAGGTTGACAATTGCATGCAAAATGGTTTACGCCACGGCACGATATTTCGCGTACCGATGAAGGAAAGTTCGCGCCTTGTTTTTGTTTTTGAGCCACTTGCGTGAACTTAAGGTTTACCTAGTCGCAACTAAAGCGCGTCAGTGCGAGACCAAAACTCGTCCAAGCTTCAACATCGATATACGCCATTTTTGGAGGCAAAAAATAACGCTCGAGCAATTCCGACCCCCTTGACTTCAACGAGTATAATTACGATACCTATTAATAATAACTAGTGAACAAACCAGTGAAAATCTATGATATCTTTCAACGCTTTATTTAATGAAGTTAACCCTTTCCCTCATATAAACGCTTTCTGACGCATCTGCAGCAGAAGGCTTTTTGAAAACATAGTGACAAAAGAAGAAATTGCTCAAAACGAGCCACAATGTTTTCCACTTTTAGTCATAGGTTAATCCATTCAATTATAGAGATTTTCTATGTTTTGACAAAATATGTTCAAAGTCGTCTGCTGCAGAATTGTCGTATGAGGGAAAGGGTTAACAAATATTTCGTTCGTTGGCGCAAACTCACGAGTTTTTGAAAGAATACTGTTAGGGTGCATGAACAATTGTAACCAGGGCGTAGCTTGGCAATAATCAATGTGTAGGCCGTCTCGTGAGAAAATCAACATGTGGACTCTGCGTAAAGTATCGACCCGGATCAGCCTAAGCATGCCACACAGGCCTACCCGGGTATACACTGTTCGCCTAATATGGATTTTCTGTTTCAGGAATCACTACTCTATCTATCCGCCCCCCCCCCCCCCCCTTAGACGGAATGTGTCGGCCGGATCAGTCTGCGCGGAAAGCGCAGGCTGATCTGGTCGATACATTACGCAGATGTGTATCGCCGCAGCTGCATTTTGGGGCATTTTTAGAAAAATAATGTGTAGGCACGTGCTTACAGTGCCTAAAGGGAGCTACGCCCCTGGTAACTGAGTTGTACAATGTAACAGTGACTCTCCATAGCATCGGTGCGCATATTTGCAATATAGAGGTGGTATTTTATAAAATATACAGATCTAGTTTATTCAGTAATATGTTTAATTTCAGATCGTCTTAATTTCTTCTTCAAAACAATAAATTTACGTCTGACTAGAATAAAAACATCATCCGCTTACTATTTTCTCTGACGGATATGATCAATCATTTCAGTTATATTCAATCGTAATTTTGTCTTCTGTTTACGTCATTTTATTTATAGTTAGTGAGACATAAATGATAAACGTAAATAAGTTGAATTGATATTTAAATATTTAAAAGAAACAAGTGATCTGTACTTTTAACCCTTTCCCACATGCAGACGAATCTGAAGAAATCATGTCAAAAGGTGTCATTGCCCATACTAGGCAATTTTACCACAATGTTTTCAATTCTATTCAACAATTTCTCTTTTATTTAAGAAAATGTCCATGTTCTTGCATAGATGTTTTCAAAGTGTTTGCATATTGGTTTTGAATTTATTAGTTTATTCAGGTCCCATGCACATTAACAGATATAATAACCATGTGAAACAGATTAAAAAAGTAGTCATTATTTAAAGAATAATAACAGTCTATCAGTTAATCATTTATCAACAATACGATGTTCATAACAAATGCATGAATGTGGGAAAGTGTTTATAATTTCAGTTCTCAAGTAAAAGGGGCAGAACATGATTAAATTGCATTATTAAGCAAGATAATTGTAAAAAACAGTAGTGTATTGAGCCTCATTCTATTTTCAAACTTGTTCTGCAATGAATAACTTTTACCTCTTATACAGTATAATGGCTCTACAGATTTGTATTCAAAAATAGAATTTATATTGAGTAATTTTGAAATGTTTTCATGTAACGGAGTTTTGTTTATTTGTTATGTACAATACTTTCCATTCTTTCCTTTATGTGAGTTCGGTCATTCATTCTTTCCGATGATAGACCAAAGCAGTTGGGACTGGCAGTATTCGTTTTCCAAAATGAACTAAATAGCGAGAAGGAATTCAGTTACTTTGGTCGAATATTATGAGCAATACCGGAGCGTGAAAGCCATGAAACACACGTAACGTGAACTGTCAGCCGTGAAATACACGTAACGTGAAATGTCAGCCGTGATAAATCTAAAATATCGCTCTGCACGGAGTAAAACACACGTAACGTGAACTGTTAGCCGTGAAACACACGTAACGTGAACTGTCAGCCGTGAAACACACGTAACGTGAACTGTCAGCCGTGAAATACACGTAACGTGAACTGTTAGCCGTGAAACAAACGTTACGTAAACTGTCAGCTGTGAAACATACGTTACGTGAACTGTCAGCCGTGAAACATACGTTACGTGAACTATCAGCCGTGGAACACACGTTACGTGAACTGTCAGCCGTGAAACACAAGTAACGTAAACTGTCAGTCGTGAAACACACGTAACGTGAACGGTCAGCCGTGAAACACACGTAACGTGAACTGTCAGCCGTGAATCACACACACGTAACGTGAACTGTCAGCCGTGAAACACACGTAACGTGAACTGTCAGCTGTGAAACATACTTACGTGAACTGTCAGCCGTGATAGAACTAAAATATCGCTATGAACGGAGTAAAACTCAAATCAGCAATTTTGGGTTTGACATGTTTACGGGTTGAATAATTCGAAATCCACGGGGGCCGCCATTTTGGGTATGTATAAAATGAGACGAAAAACACGGATTGAAAATTATTGTCGTCTTTTTAATCATCTTATTTTTAAATCGATATTTAAGATCGTTAAAGTGCATTTGTACGAAAAAGTTGAAAATAAATGTAACTGTGTACGAAATATGTTTTCCCGTTCGTCAAAAAGGACGACAGCAATAGACTACTACGCTCGAACCTAAGTTTTGACAATACCGTAGCCAAGACGATGTTTCGTCATTTCCGTAACACTTCTTTTTGGCGTAACGTGAAATGGAGCAACGTCGTTTCCCGAAAAAAATATGGGATCACCTTGAAAGACCCCAAAATCCTATACATGAGCACTAGAATCACTCATACAAAGTTGTTATAAAATATATACGTTGTGTAGTGTTAGATCAGATCAGACTGTGTATGAACTGGTCAATCTTGATCCAAATACGCAACAATTACATAAAGGCTCATTCATATCCATACAGGCTTAATAAGTCAAAGCTAAGTCAATTACTCTAAAAATTGTTTTTTTATGGCCAAAGTATGCTCTTTATAATTTATTTAAAAAAAATACGTTTTTTTCGTAAATAGGTAGCACCTATAGATATATTACCAACAAGGGTATATCAGGTAATGGTTTGAACCTGATGTGATTAACCGAGAGTGTAAGGTTTCACCTTAACCTTCTATAGTAAATAAGATACACCTTTAATAGATATAACTAATCCTCATTAAGGTGCTATTAGACTGTCAGTCCTGTAGGTAGAATAGTTACATGTAAAGTAGGATGACCCTTATTCTGATAATATGTTAATAGGCAAAGCCTAGGTCGTATGAAAGCAAGAATAAATTGATTAAGCACTGTCTGTCCCCCAACAAGAAACACATTAATAGGCAATTTGTAGAAAGTTACAAAAACAGAATTTGAAAAACATATTGAAAAAAAACCAAAGTTTTATTTTTTATTAGGTCAGGATTGTAACAGACTGTAAGATTTCCAAGGATGTTGATGGAAAACAACACTAGAAGGCATTGAAGAATGTTCTGATTTATTTTTACAAATGCCAGTTATTTGTAAACTAGTAATACATGTATATACTTGGAAACTGACTTTACCATGGTTGATTGAATGACTTGCGCTTAACATTACTTTCAATGGTACTTCAGTTCACCTAACATTTTCCCCTGGCTTTCTAGAATACTAAAATACTCCACACAACAATCTTCCAAGGCAGATGGCTAACTTTGCATGATCTGGCTGAATGTATAATCTTGAGACAATTTAAGATGAGAACACTATGCATACAGACTGAGAAAACTGTAATTGTTGACAAATATTTTCAAAAGTCCCATTTATAATGATGTATGTTGGAAAGGGTAAAGTTTAGCCCCTTGTCTGATGTAAATTACTTGATTTCTGTGACTAATCCGAATACATTGTCGGAATGGTGTAATTGATCCAAATTGAACATATTCAAAATGAACAATATGTTCCTATTCAACAACATTTTCACTTTGAACACCTATCTCCTTTTCTGGTTTTTAATTTGTAAAACATGAAACAGCATCAGATTATTTGTTAATAAGTACCAGACTTAGTGTCAACAACAGTTACTGATTATATATACATGTATCTGAAATATGTTGTTTGAAAAAAAAATGGATAATGAAAGATCTGATCAATATATTCAATATACATTTTATTGCATAAAACAATAAACAGTATGTTTATAGCAAATAAAGAAATTATAAAAAGTACAAACAGAAAAATGGATTTTCCAGAAGAATTTGCAATAATTTAACATTGTTAGTGATCATGTTAAAATTGCTCTATTATAAAAATATGATGTATAAATTTCGTTAAAACTTTTATATTAGAACGGTTATCAAAGCTGGATCAAACCTTGGACATGTACAGTCTCCAGAGTTATCAATGTTGATAACCATTCCTTTTTTTAATTGTTATTGCTCAATTATAAAAGCTTTTGAAAAGGGTACCGGGAGTAAACTATTTTCACTAGAAGCCTGGATAAAAATGTAATAAGTGTTTAAGTAAGACAACTCCCCACAATATAATTGTTTCATGTATACATTGTTAAGTTTAGTTGCTTCTTTCAAAACATGTACCTGCTGAGATTTGATCTTAGAACTATTGTTAGACCAGGTGTTTTAGCATTAAACTACAGTATAGGTTTTTATTTTGAGCAGCAGTTCATGAAAATATGCGTAATTTTATTACCAGTAAAGTATAAGAATTTTTTTGTTACAATGAATGTATACCAATTTAAATTTTACCAATCTATTGTATAGATTATACAATTTCACACAGAAAAATGGAAATTGTTGAATCATCAGTTCGCCAACAGTCGTCAATAGTAAATCGACTTTTGTAAAGCGCGACTTTCCATTGTACATTCGTAAAGCGCGACTTTCCAGAGTACATTCGTACCTTGACTTCTTAACATTTGTCTCGTAAAGTGTTTTTTGTTCAATTGAAAATGTACATTCGCGGAATTTGATTTGCAAACACGGATTTATTAACTAGAAATTAACGGGTTTAAAAGTAACTTCACAACAATACATCTGCATTTCAACATGTTACTATCTAAAACGTACAGACATACACAGTTGGAATTTTGAAACAGGATCTAGAATTGCAAACATATGTTTGTTAAACCGGAAAAGTATAGTTTAAAAAGTAAATTGACCATCATACAAACGTATTTCTAGTTTTGACAAACCTAAACATGCAGACATACAAGGCTGGATTTTTGACACCCCCAGACTCGTCAGGTCATGCTTCCAATGGAAATCTAGACTAGCGACGGCCCTGAGACTGAGAAATTACTATGTATACCCCAAAACCAGGGTGAACTGATTCTGGTCATACTTTTATGATTTGACAAAGACTAGGTCATAGACATAAACTGTTAAACTGTACAATGTAAAAAAATAATGTAAATTGAAGGCAAATAATTTGAAATTGACTGTAGTTTTGTTTGTTTGCTACATTTACTGCAATAAATAGATACACGTCTTAAAGTGAATACAACTAGACAGTCGAAGATATGATAGTTTAGCTATTTTCTTGAGTGGAGTCAACATTTGACAAGACGGCTTCGGCTTCAAATGACAGCTACAGACAAAAACGATACACACCATGTGACGTCACGCGATGTGACGAAAGCATCGTGGAACGTTCCCAACAGATACTAAACAAATAATTTAGAAATGAAGTTATATTTTTAAGCAAATTATTGATATAATAAATAGCTTACCTTGATATGAAGCTATGCCGATACAGAAACAGAATTGTTCGTCCTTTTCAGTTAAAATAATATCCGAGGCCAGTGTAACGAACGATAACTTCCGTTGAAATATTTACAATCATTTTCAAGTGTTTATTGCTTCTCTATATTGCAAAGATATAAAATCCATGAAATAATGATGACAGGTACAAAAGAATAGTCGGCTTACCCTTCATAAAGTCCTTCCAGTGAATGAAATCCATTTGTGACGAGTCAACCTATCTTTTCCTACCATTCCTATCGTTTTCCTTTTGTTATTTATTTATTACTTGCCTTACAATGACGTTACTTTTCGTTGCAATGACGTCACATTTGGATGTGTTTACTTCCGGTTGAGAAAATATTATTTTAAAAATAGAAAACGAGTGCAATTACACGCAAATTATCACATATCATATTCCTTGTTTTCATTCCTTTATCGAGAAGGAATTTAATTTAATTTTTCTCTCTAGTTCTAAGTATTTTTTGATTTGTCAAAACATACGAATATCGTGTTCGTGGGTTTTACCGGTTACGAAATGAATAGGTTACGATAATTTGTCCGTCCAGTAAGACCGGAAGCAAAATGGCCGAAAAAAAGTGCTATGGGGTTGAGATTTGATATGTGAAAAACAGTAAGATTGTACTGAATTCTCGTTGTTTTGATCTCGTATGATGTGTTCGTACGTGTAACCTATAGGCGTGCTTCGCTCGAGCCTTCGGCTCGAGCTTTCACACGTATAACTCTTTCACTGACAAATTTCACAAAGTCGACTCTTACATGTTGACAATTGGGCCACTCTGTTTTGCGTCCAACAGGCAATTTGGTAAAATGTGATGTCTTATGGGCAAACAATGCAGATTTCAGGAGAGACAGCTCGTTACGAGCTGTCTCTCTTGAATCTGCATTATTTTGCAAAATCCTTTAAATGACTTTGGCAGCGAAGGGTTAATAACTGATCCCGTCCGTGGGAAAAGATACGAGTTGGTATTTTTGAACAGTGTAGGTTATATCTGTGTGTCCATCTGATCGCTAGTATTGTGACAGAATAGTATAACAAGTTCATGTAAGTAATATGTGAACAGTGTATATCTTGATCAAACGCACAGGCTGATCGGGATTTACAAATTTATTCTCAAAAGCCAACTAGTATCTTTTACCAAGACCTCGTTTAAATTTTTGTGTGTGTAAGGATTGTGATTTATAGTTCATACCTATTGCGAAGCAAGGTCAATAAATGTAATTTATCACGTTTGCTGTCTGATATCTGGTGTTATAACTAGCATTTGACTCCGTGATTCGAAATACCAAAGAGGTCGATTTATTCACCATTAGATTCAAAGCTTGGTAAAACAGCACAACATTCTTATTCCAGACTGATTATAACTTACTTAAGTGCTTCTCAAGACAACTTATTTCGGGACATTGCGACCAGCGGAGATACAGATCAGCAGGCTGATTAGCATTCGGTATTATTCGTGTGTGTCATATTTAAGCTTCCGCTTGTTTAAGACAACCCTTTTAAGACCTTAGAAATGAAAGAAGTGACGTCTCTCCTTGGCGCTAAGGGTTGTGAGGTAACGACTGATGCACCGGTAGCAGGATAAGATTACCAGCAATACTGGTAATTTAACAAAAGAAAGCCGTTATATGACAGCAATACTGTTACCCCTTTCCCACATGAAGATGCTTTCTGACGCCTCTGCAGCTGACGACTTTTGAAAACATTGTGGCAAATGTGAAATTGCTCATGATGAGCAATTTCACCATTTGCAACAATGTTTTCAACTCTATTTTTAAAATAAATAAACTGTCATTAATGGAGATGGGTCATATTTTTAAACAGATGTTTACAAAGTCGTCTGCTGCAGACTTGTATGCGGGAGAGGGTTAAAGATTGCGTAAAACACCATGCTAAACACAGGGACCAATTCCACCAATCTTACTTATCGCTAAGTAATACTTTAACAATACTTAAAAGCATATTACATACTTTTTGTTTTCTTAATATTTTGTAAACAATGAACGGCGGAATGTATTTAAGAACATAACTAAGTTGATATAATGAGCTACCTTGCTGACTAACATAACTTGTTAAGAAATGAAATCGTTAGGCATTTTTATAAAGGAAACACAATTTATGCAATATACTTAGCGCTAAGTAATACTTAAATACTTTAAAGCGACTGAACTCCAGATACCCAATTGTCGAAAAAAAAAAATCCAATTTTAAGAAAATAAGTGTTATTTTTGTATTTGGGGCATTACAATATGATAACTGACATATAACATACCCCTATAATCGGTGAGATTTTCTTGTTTTCGATAATTTTTCCATCGCAAATTCTACCCTGTCAGTAACGGGGTAAGTATTTTTAAATAGGAAACCCCTTCATCGGGACAATTGAAAACGACTCAAGTTCACTTTATTGATAAAAAACGATACATTTTCTACCCTGGTTTTACTTGGATAACATAAAGAATAACATTTAGGGCGAATTCGAGTTTTTTTTTTTTCTTTTTTTTTTTTCGTGCCATCTGGATTTCAGTCGCTTTAAAGTATTTAAGTATTACTTAGCGCTAAGTAACGTTGGTGGAATTGGACCCTGGTTCTGAAAAACATTCGAATAAACAACTTTCCCAATTTCTTTATTCAACAGCGACTATTTCTGTTCTTTTGTTCTGTTAATTATTCAGCAAGCCACTTAATAGGCATATGACGTAATGGGCTCTCCAAGCGTTAAGTTACACATCCCAGTTAATGATTAATTTGTAAAAATGTTATTTAATACATTGTGCTTCAAATTCAAAAGTATTTATCATGTGAGCGGTGCTGTGCGAAAACTAACCTAAGGGCATTTTGCGATAAGTAAAGATCCAAATCAACCTGCGCATCCACGCAGCATGATCGGGTTCTACACGGGTTCGTTTATTAGTCATGGAAGGTTTCATGATGAAATATCTGTACAGCAGTATTCCGTTAGGATAATTAGCATGGTTGCGCATGTAAGTCATTTTTAACAAATGTAACGTTTCGCAGATGTAAAATGTTGAAAACAGTATTAGGAAGTATTCAATTTTGTTATCTTCAAAACAGAAATACACTTGAAGTGAAAATGACGAGGCGACACTGTGGTCACCGTACTGGTGTTTTATTCCAGACCCGTCTAACAAAAAAAGAAACCATAGAGACTGTTCGACATTCGAAGGTCCAGATTAGCATGCAGTATGCAATGCACCTCCGTGTTGTCTTTAATTAGCTTAAACTGTTTCCGGAAGCACATTAGAACTTTTATGACAAACTCGCGTCCAATATATAAACATGTCGGATATCGTGTCACATGGCTTAAATAAGGTCAGAAAACTACAGTTGACAATAATTAACCCTTTCCCTCATACGACAATTCTGCAGCAGACGACTTTGAGCATATTTTGTCAAAAGATGGAAAATCTCTTTAATTAAATGGATAACCTATGACTAAAAATGGAAAACATTGTGGCAAAAGGAGGAATTGCTCGTTTTGAGCAATTTCTTATTTTGTCACTATGTTTTTAAAAAGCCGTCTGCTGCAGAGGCATCACAAAGCGTCTATATGAGGGAAAGGGTTAAAGATGGCTGATTGATGTAGGCATAGTCGAACCCGTCTTATAAGGATCATATCGCAAGGAAGTTTATGATTTATTAGTAGAACAAGTGGTATCCTAATCTGAAAGCGTGTTACCGTCAGACACTTTGAAAAGACAAATTATGGGTAAGACATCCCTGATGATGCAATCAATATGGAAAAAGAATCTAATACAAAACTCAGGGGTTGTTCAGATACATACGCAGTGTTAAAATAATGAAAATATTAAAGAAATAATGTTTTATGCAGATGAAACAAAAACAGATTAAATAAAAGCGGACAGAATATAGTTCAACTTGGGTAGGATGCATTCGCATTCCTAAAACAAAACATCATTTTCTATTGACAAAGAAAAAATCGAGATATGTTACACAAAGGTAACTGGAAGCAATGTGCCGACTCATACCGCAAGCATTTAACGAATGCCCGATCAGATTTCCGTCTACAAGCCATAAAGAATTCAACACCTTCTCTAAGGTCAGGTTGAAGAAAAGGGGCGTTTTCATCAAGATCTGGTTTGTAAAATGGGTTTATGAATGCCTTGACGAGACTGTAAGGATTAACAGTTCCACCAGAGTCTTTACTATTCGCATACATACACTTATTGTAAATGATTTAACTTCCGACAAAAACATTAACATAGCTCTTGTCCGTGTACAGTTACGGAGTATAACACGACAATCATAAGTTGTATCCCGTTTTGACGTGTCCCGGGCCTCTTATCATCGTTTTGACGTTGAGAGCTCTTACCACTGTAGTCAGCATTGGGCAGTTACCTTCATCGCCTGACAATAACATGTCTAAATATGTCGCTGCGCACTTTGTCCATCTAGACAGCGTAAAACGCGTCCATTGTGACCAGGCGGTTAATAAAATTCGATACACGCTACCACGCCGGCCTGTCTTAAAATGGGCTCGATACATAAACAACATTAGGGTAAAGAAAACTGACCTACTGCGACCTTCGATTCTATTTTGTCTATACATGTGTCCTTTCCAATTAAAGCATTTTTTGTTGGTTGGTCTTTAATGCAGTCGTTTCTCAGGTTTTTTGAGAGCTGTATATATCAACTTTTCAGAATAATATTATTCACACTTGTTGGAAACGTCGTAGCTGCATTTACGTTATCATGTAGATATAAATCTACGAACTCAATCATCTAAATTACTTGAATTACTTTATTATCATTTACTATGATTAGAAATTTATACATACATTCGATATATAACTAATAACGAACAAGTGTCAATTGAATGATTGTACATATTTTAATAATGCATTATTTCGTTTTTGTTGTATGAAAACATAATGCACATTTTCACTAATTTACCCCATTTTGTCATGACCTCTCATTTTGTTAGTGAAAGTAGACGATACTAATCTCTTTGTTTAACGGGTGGATGTACTGGAAGAACGTTAAATACCGTAGAAGATGTTTTGTTATCTTTTTTATGATACTTGCATTGTTAACGCCCTTATCGCCCGCTGGTATCGCCAATATAGGAGCCCGATCACGTCAAGATGTCCCCAAAATTGTCTCTTAGTTTGGTTGCATATAGCGGGCGAATGCGCGGAAGAAATGAGAGGCTTTATTTATACCACCAGATTTTTTATAAATGAGTTTTGCAGTAATTCTGTTATATAATTTCACGAGAGCCTGTGAAGACGTTTTCCTCCATACTCGCATATAAGCTAGCTATGCATTCCATAGATTATCATGGCCCGTATTGAACATGCATGATTGCAATCACGTAACGCGACAACCGACATTCGGGTTTCATAACAATGATGGCAATTACGATCAAATTGTACCCGAACTTTGGTCAGAACTCTTTTCCAGAGCCCACCACATAGCTCGTCCGGCTAGATTTATTGATTTGGGTTACCGTCATTTTCAACAATATCATGTCACGGCGGACAGTTCACCTACCCATATGTTTCCTAGATTTCTCACACTAGTACTCCGCACAACATACTTTCCAAGCAACTGGCTGCTTTTCCACATGGACCGTTGTCAAACGTCGGAAAGAATGTTGGCCGAGCTGGGATTCGAACTCGTAGTCCGGCTAGATAGCGAAAAGAAAATGTCGGACTGTACGGAGACCCATGCCGATATAGATCGAGGGGCGTTTTCCGTGTGACGGTGGCTCAAATGTATCTTGTACATGGGGGCTGATCATTTGACACTTTCATGGCCGGTAAAAGAGACAGGGAGAGCTAAAACTAATCGTGTGTAGCGAGGTATTAAAAGGAGGAACATAAAGAATATTTACAAGATAACGGACACTCACTTAAAAAGAAATACTTTTGTTATTATTTTCAAAACATGAACAATGTAATTCATATTTTTTTCAAATCTAAGTGTCTCTAAGCACTGGGTGGTGACGGTTTTTGTTTACATTTCGAATATTTTTGCTGAATTTCAAAAGCACAAAAGAACAATCCAAATAAAGAAAGTTTTAAATGTTCAGACACGGGTAATGTTACATATTATTCATACCTTTGTTTTGAGTGAAAAAAAGTCCGATATAAAACATTTTAATGTCGAAAGAAACAAAGGATTAAGTCTGATAACACAACTGGGTATGAATCTCCCCAGATAGAGGGTTACTTTGGTACATTAATAACTTATTCATAGTTAAAGCGGGCTTTTGAACTTAACCCTTATTTCAACACATTGGAGCAAAATCTGAAATTGGTCATAATGAGCAATTTCTCGTTTTGCCCAGAAATTTCAAATCGAGACTTTGCGTAAATGTCAGACGACATTTGAAATACGAGTGGCAAAGGGATAGCTATTTATCACAATTTTCAATTTTGTTTCAGAACTATCTATCGACTTTGAACTATCAAATCAAGTAAACGGTTACAAAAAGCCAGTTGCTGTTGGACTTTTCTTCTTCTTTGATACATTCATTAGTCAATTAATTCATTATTGTCTTGTTAACACAATTTAACATTATAATGAATGCAAACAGGAAGCTCAGTCGCCATATTATTACAAAAGAGGACACTTTGGCAAAAAGTGTCCGCATATAGAGTTGAAAGATCTTAGCTGAAATGCTCCGAAAACATATGCTAGATATTGAAAATTCAAAATAAACCCCCTTAACCCTTTCCCTCATACGACAATTCTGCAGCAGACGTCTTTGAACGCATTTTGGCAAAACATAGAAAATCTCCATAATTGAATGGATAACCTATGACAAAAAGTGGAAAACATTGTGGCAAAAGGAGAAATTGCACGTTCTGTGCAATTTCTTCTTTTGTCACTATGTTTTCAAAAGGCCGTCTGCTGCATAGGCGTCAGAAAGCGTCTATATGAGGGAAAGGGTTAAAACAGTCTACTTATTGTAGAAAACTGACTGGAAAGGACTAAGATCGTATTGCTATCATAACAACGCGGTAAAATGTAGTTTCTAGAACGTGGGCGCGTGAAGGTAGTTTTTCGTAAACAATTTTGAAGTATAAAACTTTAAAAAAAACTATGCAAACAAAATATGGAAGCTTTCTAAATATATTAAGGAATTCATTATGATAATTGAAAAAAAATGTGACAAGAGGGATAATTGCTCTTGATGAGTAATTTCGCCTTTTGTCACTTTGTTTTCAAAAGTCGACTGCATTAGAAGCGTCTGTATGGGGGAAAAGGTCAATTATAAATAATTTTATTCTATGTTGATACATTGTTTACTGTTTCAATAGAACCGCAATAGCCCCGTTATGCTATATTAATGAGGACAAACAACGCAACTTGGTTACAGTTTCAGTTTCGCAACGTGATGCCTCAAGCATATTGTTCCTTTGTTACGCATGCAAAAGCTTGTCATGTAAGATTAATAACAGTTATCAGTTCAAGTCATGTTAAATACACTTTTCCGCATCATAATGATCCTTGTTTTCAATGTTCTGGAGCATCACTGAAGTGGCTAAGAGCAGGCAGCATATCCCTTGACCATTCTTCCAAATAAAACACAAGATGTGTTCCCAAGAAAACCAAGCATAAATTACCTGCGACACTTGTAGACTCAGCTCAGATCATCTGGCCCATTCAGGAAGACTGGTCTGAATATGCACTGTTTTGCTAAATATTCAGTCAGACTGCTCAATCCGCTGAATTTACACGTTGCACACTTACCATAGCGTTCGATGTCATGGAGCTTTTCTTTTATGTAAGTAAGCATTACGTTAACATCTACCTCTTGCATGTGTCTATGTAAACATTGGTCTACAAATTTAATTTTCGTGTGACAAAATCAAAGAATAGATGTCAATATACATTGATAACATGTTAAGTGTATTCCATTGTATTATTTATCATTGAGCAGTATGCATTATGAATACCTCTATACATGTTAAGGCCAGGTACATTACTCAAGCATATGCATAATGATGTATTCTAAAGCATTTATATTTGAGTAAACTTGAAAACAACGCGAGAAACAGTAAAACTGCTCATAATGTCTTTGCAACAATGTTATAAATATTAAAAAATAAAAAAAATATTTTTCGAGGTTTGTTATATTTTTTGCTATACGTTTTCCAAGTCGTCTGCAACAGAGTTGTAATAGTATCTCAATTCCCGCTTCCGAGCAAGTCCCTTGCACGCATGACCTTATCTTAATATTGTAAAAGTATTCATCGTTATATACTGCCCTACAGCTTTCACCTGTTTACACCACACCAGATGTATAAAACATATATATATCCAGCATTCCAAATGATTAGTTAGCCCCAAACAGAAGACATCGTACTTGTCCTTCAACATATGCATACTTGCCCGCAACCCGGGCAGTAAACGGTTGTTTTCTTTGCAAACTGTCGTTCAAATACATATGAGGAAACCAACATTGTGGACTCTGCGTAAAGTATCGACCCGGATCAGCCAAAGCATGCCGCACAGGCTTACCTAGAAAGACACTTTTCGCCTCCCGTGGATGTTATGTTTCAGGAATCATTAATCTTTACCTCTATCCCCCTGAGACTGAATGTATCGGCCCGGATCAGTCTGCGCGGACTGCGCATACTGATGTGGGTCGAAACATTACGCAGAGGCCATAATATTGGTCTTCTCGCGGGACGGCTCATATAGTTACGCTATAAGAAAACAGGCTTCAAAACTATAAAAGTTTAATCTATCCTCAGAACTTGTGCTCAAGTATCTGATTCGTCAGAAGCAAAGAAGTTCTCCAAATTGACCAATCAGAAGCCTTATTTGGACCATGGAGTTTATTTCTGGGCACTGAGAACGTTTTCAGAGTTGCATAGTTTCGGATCAAGGACATCTGACCAGCATACAGAAATTAAAAGAATATTTAAAAGAAATGAGATTCATAACTAAAGAATAACTTTTATTAATCATTTCTTATGATCGGAGTAAATATAAAGTATTTAACATCTATTATTACGTACAGACAATTGCATTTTTCATAAAGTAAACAAAATGTCTCATTCACTGAAATAAAACAGAAATCATGGTTAAATCGGATGGTATTACCTTTTAAATCCGTTGCAATTTTAGTGCGTCATCTTGAAACGTATGAACCTCGCTTATCGGTTTAATGTCCTAATGCGTTTACGTACTCGCGCATACTCGTGTGAGCCTGTGCTTCCACAGTCTCATCACTTTCCGCCTTACTTCATATAGACCTAAACGCATGCTACGACATTAAACTAGCAGATAAGCCACACTAATCTAATGCCATGTTACTTTAATTGATGCTAAATTGGAAAATAAATAAGACCCAAATTCCCTAAACACGGCTTATACCTTTATGACTTTGTCAAAATTAATTAAGACTCTTTAAAATTCTTTATTAAGGTGTCGTATACGAATGTGTTTCATCATAAAGGATAAACATCATGTTACATATTGTTTTCAAGCCTGTTTCAAATTAAGCCGTTGAGGTGCATGCAATAAAAAGGCATTCAGAAACGAGAGTAGGAGTGAATGTATGAATAATGACCAATTTCCCTCGTCAAACTAAAGACTGACAGCGGTTATTGTTTTAGAAAATCAGTGCGTCTTTTCACTATCATTGATTGCATTCATTCATTTTTGGAGTTAATTCACTAGATTTTCAACGATTATTTACACAAAAAAACACCCAGGTTGTTATGATAGCTAGAGCTCATCTTACTGTCTCCTACGCCAGGATATGTTAATTCTTTACTTTATCATGATGAGCTATATTCTATAAAGGAATGGAAATTCCTTTTATGAGAGTAACAATGCCGTGAAAGAGCCAACTTTTAGTCCATTTTTTATCTACAGTTGCATTATATTTGATATAATCGCTTTTTGTTGGCCCGTTTGCAAAAAAAAATGTGTTGCAATGATCAACATCTCGTTTTACTAAATATCCTTTTTAAATGTTCCTAGATCAACAATTTTCTAATACATGTATTGATTCAAGATAATAATTCAAATCAATTTTCATTAATATTGTTTTGTCACAGTTCGCATTCGTTAAAATATTTACACCACTTGTTTATCTACGCAATACGCTATGATTCTCACAAGATGGAACGAGTAAGGTTGTGAGGAAAGCTATTATTTTACAAAAGACAAGGGAATAAAACTTATTATAATTATAATTAAGCCTTAGTTCAACCTAACATAGTCGTATTTTCCAAACACTGTCATTTGATGTGTCATACAAGCAACCTGGTAGAGTAGATAACTCATGAGTTTGACACATCCAATGAAATATTCTTTGAAAATTCGTCCCCGCTTTCTTTTATTTGAACTCCAGGAGAGCTTTGGTAGCATCAGTGTTGTTTAAGGCTAGGCCTTCAATGCTGATGATCATGAGTCTCTTCAGCGCGGATTAACTGAGTATGTTTCTGTGTGCTGTTTTGATGTTGTCTTTCATAAATTGCTGCCTTAACGGATACGCTTGGTGCTACTGATACACACGTTTGATGAGGCTTGTCAACAGTTCCTTGTGACACTCAGAACATTTTCCAGAGAACTGAAAGCTTGTCCCTGCAACAACATGTTAAATGATATATGCAAATATAAAGAAAATGAATTGAATTGAATTTTATTTCTGCTAAAAGGACAAGATGTTTCAGGTATGCCTGGATTGATTGATGAAAATGCAATAAGCGATGAGTATCATCGCTTATTGCATTTTCATCAATCAATCCAGGCATTTCGCGGTGATCCTTAACTTTTGTTGTAGAAAAAAGGACGCGTCTCTCATTGTCATCCAAAGCTTATACCACAGCCATTTTGAAACCTTTTATTCGTGTTCTCAATAAGTCAATAGAGAGCTTTATAACTGAATTATCAATACTTTCTTGTAGGTGGCCGTAAGTCAAGTCCTTTAACCAACATGCAGTAGTATTTGATGTGGATTTCTGGTGTACTCGTCCATTATTCTTTTCTGTGACATCCTTGTGGATTACGTCCCATTGAAATTTGTTTGTCAATGGGTTACTACAACAGCAGAAAATTAAACTTTAAGTTAAATTTCAACCACATCGTACATTTTATCAATTGATAAACTTATATTATTACCTTTAAATCTACATACAATTTTTGCTCTTACGTTAATTAATAAGACGAAAAGAAATACACAAAATATTCAAGGCGTATAGATGGTCAGTGAACTTATTTCAGATTATATTTGTAATTTTAAATTCGTAAATTCAATGAACATATTTCCTTGCAGAATTTGACGCGTGATTGGTTCTAGCTCTGAAAAAAGTGTGTGAATCGCGCGTCTTAGAAAAGACACTGAACCTGTCTTAATTAACACCAGGTTAAGGGTCTTTGATAAAATAGGGCACCTGCCTACGGTTTGATGAAGATGTGGTTTTCTTTTTGTATTTCATATATTTTGGTTATATTATGTTCTTCGTTGGATGTCTAGAAAGACTACAACTTGTGCAACCTATTTTCTTTTATAAATCAGAAGAGCAACTACTTTCAGGTTCAATATTTATTTTCTTTCAAATGTAAATACCACAGACAGCATCCGAATTGAGCAGAAAGATCACGAATTGAATCAAAATGAGTGAAGCGACTTTATCTATATCGGCGCAGCTTTTCCAGTCAAATAATTATCAGTTTGTATTCATCTGTATGCAAAGAATTTATAATCATTGTTAATGAATAACGAATGACTCTTAGTTATTACTAAACACCATATTTTGATTAATACAATTATCTCTATACTCAGACGCTTTTGAAATATAATTTTCAATATTTATTTGAACGTTTTTACTTTTTGAAGATTATAAGTTAAGGTAGTAGGAGCCTAATGAAAACCTCCACTTGAAACTCTTCAATTTTAATGCTTTAGCCTATGTTGTTAAGCACAGGACTTCAACTCTTTTGAGGGTTTCAAGGTAGGGGTTCGAATCCCTCCAGAAGCACAACTTTTTTTTTCTTCTTTATTTTCATTAGCTAACACTTTTTACAGAAGTTTATATTGTACCTTCATTAAAAAGTAATTAAATACATTTCTATACATAAATATTAGCTTCTTTGAAGATTTTATTACTTGCAGTCACGGCTGAAATAGGTGGTTGGAAATTTCAAACTCTATTTTCTTTTAAATGAGATGGTAAAACATTTTGATTTTTTGACATAATGTTCCCAAAAGGTTAAAGTTAATTATTAATAAAGAACAGGTCATGAGTATTTCTAGAACTTGTTGATTTTTGCTTTTAAACGTCGATGTTAATGATATTCGGATTCTAAAACCTTTGCGAACAAAAAATGCACGTTCTATTGCTCCATTCGATTTCTAAATATCTACCCGTTACGATGGCTAATTAATGTCCAGAAATTCGAAAGAGTGTTAATTGATTTCTTAGTTTGTCATTTTGAATATTTGATAGATATGATTCAAGTTCAAAAGTAGTCTTAAATTTGCGGTAATAATCAAGTTTTGGAGATGAATCAATTACTGCATGCCAATTTTGGATGTAGTTGTCTCGAATTTTCTGTTTAACTAATGTTATTGTTTCTGCAGATATATTCTGTTTTAACCATAATTTACTCATACCTAATCTGTCTAAATAACGTTTCACTTTGGTCGACCACAAAGTAGTATTGCCTTTTGAAATAGAGCATTGCTTAAAGAAAACATCATGTGATAGTGAATTTTGATTATTATTTATTTTTGACCAGAACTTAAGTATGCGTTCGATGCCTAAAATAGATAACGGAAATCTCCCTAGTTCTCCTAGTACCGCTGCATTTCAAGTGTTGTCTGTTGTTTAACGCCAAGGATATATTTGCAAAACTTAATATGTAACTTGTCAGAAAATGGATAAATACCTAAGACTTCGAAGATTAGGTGTTACCATACTGTCAAAAAGAAGTAATTTAGTTTTGATGTCGAACTTTATACGCTTAAAAAGACCATTCATTGCTTTTAAGGCTTGTTCGGAAAGGGCTTTTGCAGAGCTATTGAAATTTCCATTCTTTGTAAATTTGATCCCTAGATAAGTTAAACTGTCCACTACTTCAACTATTTCATTATTGATGATAAACCAATCGTCCCCCTTTTTCAAAAATACAAATTTTAGTCTGTTTCACATTTATGGTTATGTCCCATTGTGTAGTATATACGTACAAACTATCTAAAAGGGACTGTAAACTTGACTTATTAGTCTATAACTATACTATAGTATTGATATTTCATGCCTTGTGTTCACGAACACGGAATGTGGATGTTGAGGTATTTGACACGCATTTTTCAACCGATGTTCATAAAAGACACAAAAACTAATGGCATTTAGGGGGAAAATAACGTTTAATATGTTATGCCGACAACCGTCGGAATATCCACGTGAAGATGACATGCATAAAATATCTATTACTGTTGATATGGTAATACGAGAATTATTACGACTTCCCAATTACTTTCCAATTAGAAAACCTAATAATCATACCAGTCAAGCCAAAATGTCCTTCATAGAAAGGCAGTTTGTCCAGTAATTTTATTTAGAACAGACTGATGATGTATTGTCAGTAAAACGATATTTTCATAAATGCGACACATGTATTGGCGGACAACTCATGTTGTGGTGAGATATTTCGGAATTGACTCATACGAGCATTTTACTTTAGGATACATTGTGAGCTATTTAACTTGGCGATAATTTAACGGCATTTATAAGTGGCGTTTGTATTTCATTGAGTTTATTCGGCGACGCCCAGTGTGGTCTTAAATTCATCTCCTTAACGAAACATAATATAAAACCTGCTGTTAAATGTTGATTGATATGCTACTTTGATAATACATATAATGATTTAGCTATGGACTATATACATACCAACTGGCACGTTAACATCTTCTAACAATGATCCAAAACACGTAGACTGGATTTAGACAGAATTCACTTTATTTGAATTTGAAAACACAATTATGTAAAGTTAAGTCAACTCACTCAATTTAAGTCTCGTAATTTATCATATCCATATATGTTTCGGTGACTGATCCAAATCAGTAAACTTTGCTTTATGACGAATTCACAGATCAGAAATTTAGATGGGATCCAGATAATTGTAAAATAAACGCCTGCTGTTGAAATGACTTGGAATGTTCACAAGGTTTGTCTAGAATCTAACTTAATGACCTTAGTTTTGACCCAGTTTAGTCATATACCGTTATTTGACGTTAATACATATTCTGATGTAATTTCATGAAGATTGGGTGTACATTCTGTCTTTTAGGGCGTTCACAAGATTATATAAATCACAATATCCAGTACATAGTATGTGTCTTATTACCCTACGGTGGTTTAAATTACCATATCATTAGAAATAGCTTCGTCTTTGTCTATCATAGTGTATTCACGATTCTGCTAATTGATCTTTGTTAAATTTGTTTTATATGTATGACTGTCTATATAATTTGGCTAAAAACACAGTAAGTGTTTAAAGCCTTTTGGAAATAATTATTTTAATCTTGTCCATTCAGCCATGCCTTAGACATGCCTCGGGATGGACGGAAGGACGACGCCAACCAATATCAATTCCGCCCTCGTATAAAAAACATTGTACTGAATACATCATTCTGAATGAATATACTTTAGACAAAGCTGCACGCCATAGAATAGATATTAAAATCTTTGTATATTAGGTCTTACAAAGGGAAGAAAGTTAGTAAAACATGTTATTTTAGAAAACTCTTATATTATCATATATTTGACCACTTGGTATTCATCAAGATTTATAAAAACAACAGAGATTTAAGTTCGCCCATTCTGGTGTTGATGAGACTTGAAGATATCACATTGTGATCACTTGGTCTTCATCAAGATTTAAGAAAACAACTGAAAACGTGCAATTTGATCACATAAACACCAGAATCGACTGCACTTAAATTTCCGAAGGGTAAAGGTGGTATATTCTGGTCATTGTCTGTCTGCTTAATCACTGGACTGATTTCATTCAAACTTCACATGGACATTCCTATGACGGTCTTTCCATTTTTCAATAATTCAAAATATATGTAGAACTTTGGTTGATGCGGAACCAGAAAAGGGGATATGTACATTCTTTAAACGTTTTATCCTCGGAATCAGCTTGTCTGATTCCAAGATAATTTATAGAAATGTTCTTTTTGGGTGACTCCCTACAACATTTGTTCAAATCATATTGAATGGTTGAAAAACATGCCGGCTAGTGTCAAAGTTAAAGTACTTGTCTAATTTCAATTTTTATTTTTATTTTTAGCTTTAATTGACATTTCCTCCTTAACCAATATACCAATTTCAATCAGGCTTCACCAGAATGATCTTTTGGTAGCGATCTTCCAAATATGCTCAAACCTTTAAAATTCATTATCTCTTAATCCGCTCGTCTTGTTCCAAGATAATTTGGTATAATTGTTCACTGGGTGACCCTTTCTAAAAGGTCAACCCTTATTGATTGGTCGAAAAACATGGCGGCCAGACGGCTTTAAAAGTGGTGCGAAATTACAAAACTTTAAAATTAAATTATTATTTAAGTGCCTGTTTGTTTACAAGACAACGCTGTAAAATGTTTCTTTTCTCTCTACTTAATTTGTATATGCAATATTAATTGGTTAATAAATATAAACACCAGGCGGTATCAGAAAAGGGGTAACATTATCTTTTAGCTTGAAACGACATCTCCTCCTAAACCATCAGACCAAATGTCAAAGGAATGTTCCTTAGCTGGTCCTCTTTCAAAATTGTTTAATGATTTATGATAAATGTCCTTTCCTAATATACAGTTTCATTGACCACTCATTGCAGTTTCCTTCCAACTGATAAATTTTAGCCGTTATATTTTTTTTTTTTTTTTTTTTTAATATTTTATTCAAATATTCAAACATTTACAATTAGCAATGTAATTTATATCAAAATAATTAGATGAGCTTGACGAGATGAGAGAGAGAGAGAGTGAGACATGATGGAACATTAATGAATAGAAAATGACATTTTCCTCACTGTCTTATCTATCTAGAAACGATGAAAACGAAATGTCGCTAGAATGATATAGTGATAAGTGTGATAGAGATATTTGTGTTGGTGTGTGTGTATGTGTGATGGTGCGCGTGCGTGTGTGTACGCGTGGTATTGCTTTTGCTGTGTTTATGCTTGAGAGTGAGCTATTAGGCGTGTGTATGTATGTAGTTGATCAATGTGCGCGCGTATTTTGCACTTGCGTATTTCTGCGTATTGGTATATTGCTATGTGTGCGTTGTGATTGAGTGTTTACGAGTAGTTTGTTCCCTTTTATGTGCATACGATTGAATTTTCTAAATTATGACGGATATGTTAAATGAAGTTTATCAATTTATTGATTAGTAATTTCAGTTTTATTTTGGAGTTTCTATTATATTTAATGCTAATCTGCATTCGCTTCTTAAAAATGATAACAAGTTAACAATTATAGGGCGTGTATCAGACTTGTAACACGATTTATGTAGAGTAAAGGAAATAATATTAAGTATATAGTTGATGTCATTATATTCCGTTATCCCGGGTTTGTAGCCAACAATCAGCGATTTTAAATTTGTTATTTCTTCGCTATACCCAATTGAAGGAAAGAAAAGTTTTATTCTATTCCAAATATATTTGATGGTTTTGCAATCCAAAAGAAAGTGCTTTATGATTTCTTTGTACCCACAAGCTGAGCATAGATCACTTTCTGATATTTTCCATTTATTAAGGTTTTCTTTTGTAGCGATGATATTATTTATTGTTTGATTTTTTTTATGAGCACTGTTTTTGTGAATCGAGAAGTATACTTGTGACCAGTCAATCTGAGCATTAAGAGTATTATTCCAAAAAATATGAATGTATGGTTTTTCAAAGTAGAAGTTTCGAAATATGGAGAAGACGTCATTAATTGACAAAATGAAAAAAAAAATGTGTTCATCAACAGCTATGACTAATTTATGTTTAACTTTTGTTGGAACAGAACTATTTAATTTCATAATTTTCTTCCATGTAGAATGCATACATGACTTAATCATATTTATTTCTATGATCCAATCACTTTTATATTTTAATTTATGTAATAATTTTGTTTCGCATATATTGCCATTGTTTGAAATTATATAGTCTATGAAAATTATTCCAGAATAATTGATTGATTGATTGGGGTTTAACGCCGTTTTTAACAATTTCTCAGTAATATCACGGCGGCTTGTTCACCTACGCATGTGTTTCCTGGTTTTCCCACACCAGTACGCCACACAACAATCTTGCCAAGCAACCGGCTGCTTTTCCACATAGACTTAGCCCATTGGTGGAATATTCCAGAATAAATCCATCTTTGAAAAATTAGAGATTTGTTGGATTTATTTTTAATTTTGTTAATGCCCCACAGCAGATGCTTTCTGATATTATAGAATGTTTAATTTCATCTTTTCTTTTTTGTTATTCTCCTGAATTCAATCCACACTTTTAAGATGTCCGAGTAAAACGCTGACAGTTTGTATTTTACATTTGGAAGAGTTTTTAGTTGACCAAAATCCATGTATAAAATAAGGAGGTTTTTCCCGTATTGGTTGTAATAAATTTAGTTATTTCTTGGCAATTACAATTTTCGGTAGTTGATAGAAGTCTTTTAATCCAGATTATTTTGATAGATTTGATGAATAAATTGACCATTTCAATACCCCCATCATACTTTTGACCTATTAAGGTTTTTCGTTTGATTTTCTCTTTTTTCATCCCATAAAAAAAGTACATGTAATGAAAAAGATACGTGAACTTTGGTAATAGTATTAACTTTATCATTTTTTATTTTCAAAAAAAAGTAAGATGTCTTCGGTTAAGGTTACTTATTTGATTTTTACAGTCTTCTAATTTTGTGTCCCAGTTTTTGTTGTCGCTAATAATTTTGTTTGTTGAAAAATGAACTCCGAGAGCTTTTTTATTACGGTTGCACATTAAATATTATCAATACTATGACTTGTGTTTTTAAATGAGCCTATCCACATAATTTCCGTTTTGTTTTTGTTAAGTTTTAGACCCGAATGTTCTCCAAAGTATTCAATTATTTGAAGTGCTTTGCGGATCTCAGTCTCATTTTGTAGGAATAGAGTAATGTCATCTGCTAGTTGAGTAGTTTTTAAATATTAAGTGGGGTCGTTCTTTACTTTTACTCCTTGAATTTCATTACATGATCTGATTTGTGTAGCTAATATTTCAGCAACTAGAAGAAATAATAGAGAAGACATTATACAACCTTGCCTAATATATTTTCGCGATTTCCAACCGTTATTTAATACAGTTGCTGTGCTGTTATTGTAGGTAGTCTTAACCCAACGTATGATACATTCACCGAAGCCATACACTTCATACATGACTTCAAACAGAAAGTTCCATTCAACAGTATCGAATGCTTTTCTAAAAGCTAAAAATAACAATGAACAGTCTAGGTTTAATTCGTCAGCCTAATCAATTACATCTTGTATTTGTCGTATATTATTACTTATTTGTGTGTTTTTAATGTATCCTTGCTGATCAGTGTTGATAATCAATGGTAAGACTTTTTGCAAACGTTTTGCTAAAACACGTGTTGCTATTTTGTAATCAAATTTTAGGAGAGAAATTGGAGGCCAATTTTCCATACTTTCAGGGTCTCCTTTTTTTAAAAAATCAAGGAAATTATACTATGTTTTTGTGTGTTTTATAACTGTCCTTTGGAATAGCCATTATTAAGTTCGACTACAATATTTTCTAATTTTGACCTAAATTTGTTATAATATTATACGGTAAGACCATCATTTCCGGGACTTCAGTTCGATTTCATCTCAATTATAGCATGTCTGCATCCTTCTGCAGTAAGCGGACCTTCGCAGAGATTTGCAGAACTATTATTTAGTTTATTTTCTTAATAAGCTTTAAAAGCCATTTTTAAACTTTACAAGTACCTTTACAGGTTTACGTCATTTTCTGTTAGGGAAAGACTTAGTTTATTCGATAAACTAGTTTCACCTTTACTAAATTACAGTAGGGAAGTTTTGGGGTTTGCCTGTGGTATAGTCATTGAACGTGTGCATTTACAATATTGCAAAAATGTAATTGGAGTTAAAAGATCAACACCAAATGATTTTATATATGGTGAGCTTGAAAGATTGTCTCTACAGTGTTTAGGCTATTTTAACATAATAAAGTACTGAACGAAGATATTGCTCTATTTATCTAATGCTTAAAGATGACTTAGAAGGCAGACCTAATACAAAAAATTGGTGTTCATTAATATGAAATTTGTTAGGAAACTTAGGGTTTTATGAGGTCTGGCAATTCCAATATATAGGATATGTAAAATGTTTTCTTTCTTTTGTAAACAGAGATTAAAAGATCAATTTATATACAACTGGCATGAGAGAGTAACACTTTTAAGAAGGGCTACGTTTTATAGTAATATTTCATGTTTTCATTTTCAACCTTATCTTGATAAAGTAAATATTGAACAATTTAGAATTTCAGTAACCAAACTAAGATTATCGTCTCATAGAAACGGGTAGAAACGGGTAGGTGGGTAAAACCAAATAGTGTTCCATTGTATTTAAGAAATTGTAATGTTTGTAATGCTCTAGAGGATGAGTTTCACTTTGTTTGTGAATGTAAATTGTACAATCAACTAAGAAATTGTTATATCTCTGATTATTACAAAATTTATACAGTTGTTAACATGTGAAAATGACACTACTTTTAAAAAACCTTAGTGTTTATATCTATAGAGCATTTGAAATCAGAAATACAAACCATTAACAACCTTAAGTCTTCACAAATATATCATGTTTTTCTTATTATAATGTGTATAATTTCAAACTTGTTACAGTAAACATATGTTTTAAGTATGGCTGCACGGCATGCATATGCTTTGGAAATCACCATTAAATAATTCATAGAGTTAACTATATCTTCACCTAAATGCATCTCTTAAAATGAAATTTCAATCCTCGTGTCTTTCTTGTTATTTCGTTTCTAGCAAGATTGACATATCTGGAACTAAAAGTATAAAATATACTGGTTTCCACGTCTGTGTCCTGTTCTGTGTCAAAAGAACAAGATACACGGAGTTGTAAGGCCATTATACTGTTTCGTATTTCCCAGCCATATGTTTGTCATGTATTTGCTATATGCAACAAAAATTGCTTTGTAGCCTTTACAGGTTGCCATTATTATAGTATATGTTAGTTTGGAACAATAACCTACTGCCTTGTTTGACATGTAATTTGTAACTTTTGTAACCGTTAAAGGTTGCCATTTTGTATTATATGTTAGTATTGAAAAAATGACATACTGCCATGTTTGAGATGTAATTTGTAAGTTTTATGTTTATCATGTTTGTATTTTATCTGTAATTTGATGCCACATCGGTCTTCGACCTTCTGGTTAAATAAATAAACTACTACACGTTCTTACATTAACCTAGGAGAGGTATGAATTTAGTTCGTGTTTATTTGTATTGTTTGAAGAATAAAGATTTTTGAAAAAGGTTACTTCTTAATATTGAACAACATGTAAGTTCTTGTATATTCTATTTCTATTTTTTCATCTCCAAGTGAATTGTTTTTTCGCTGGATTACTAAGTCTCCATATACCTACAAGTTCGAAATTATTAATTAGATTAGTAAGGTTTCGCACTGGTGCAATTTTTAATCTTGAGCTTGAAGTTACTCTGTCTTGTTTTGTAAGAACGTCATTGAAATCTCCACCAATAATAAGAAGACCTTCTTTGTTATTTTCGATTAGATTTGATATTGATTTAAAAAATCATTTCTTATCCTTTCTATATTTGGTGCATAAATATTTAAACATGTGAAGGTATTGTCATTGAAAGTGCTATTTAGAATAATATATCTTCCGTTTTGGTGGCTTATATGCTTAATTCTTTTTAACTGAATAGTCTTTTAGATGAGTATACTACATCCACAACTATAACTTGAGCCAATGGAGTGGTAAACATTCCAATCGCTAAATTGTTGATTAACATTTACTATTATTTCAGCTGTAAAGTGTGTTTCCTGTAAGTATATACTATCAGCTTTTTGTTGTTTAAACCACTCATTTTGTCTTGCTCTTTTTGAATAATCTCTCAATCCATTAGAGTTAAGAGAGACACTATGCAAATTGTTAAGTATTGAGATAATTGTATTTTATTTGAATGAAGAAGAAGTTATATCTGTAGTGCATTAACATGCATTATAATGTCTGTGTTTTGAAGCAGTTAAGGATATAAAACGTTTTCATCATAAATATGTTTACAAAATCATAAGTGTACATGTGTACATGTATTGAAATGCATTAAAATGTCTGCATATGAAGCAGTTAAGGTTGTAAACATTTTCATTATAAATGTTCACAAAATCAAAAGTGTATAAGTGTACATGTATCTGTAAATATACAAAGAAAAGAAATGGCACGACAATGACTAAATAATGGGCACGTGATGCCACTAAATTGCATGGTTGTATAAGCTGTGTATCCACCAATGAGATAAATAAAAACAACTTATTCTGCTTACTGTAAATACTAAATACATACAAGCATGCGTTATGATATAAAGGACAACAAAACAAGCATGTTATCTTACATTTAAACTCTATGAGTATGGATGTTCCGACCTTAACATGTTCTAAATAATGTTCTCTTTTTTTACCGAAAGATAATTCGCACGGGTTAAAACTGCTAATAAAGCCCGTGCCGGCTATCAATAGTTTATTATTGTATAAACTGTATATTCATCAATGAAACATTTAAATGATTAAATTTGTAAATACTATTTGGTAGTAAAGATGAGTAAATCTCCCAATGTTAACACAATGAGCCCTATATACTGGAACAAAAGAAAAGAAACTTGACTTTTCATATAATTATCTTACAAGCGTATAATGGTGACAGCAGTTTCAGAATACAAGTACCATTTGACTTGTCTATCGCTTGCTTTGTAATTGTTTTCATAATGAAAGATAGATTTATGAGATTTGCTGCTGCGAATCGTAATGTTGCATTCTCACAATCCTATTTTAATTAAACTTAGTCATGAAATACATTTGTCCATTTGATATTTTGATCTATGTCAGTACAAATATTGTTTTGAAGATTTTGAAGTTTTTCTATAAAATACATTTTATCACATGACGTTGCTTGTATCCCATGTAATATACCCATTACGTATTTCTTTTTATTATATGCCTGTACATTTTCCGGTGGAAATACATGCAGATTGACATGCGCAAATACACCACGACAGATTAAAATTCCGTATCTACATGCGGTGTAAATACAAGATTGTGACGTCAGACAGTGCGCGGAATACTTTCAGCGAGGTATCCCCAATAAACAATGTATTGAATCTGTATATTTAATAGTTTTTTCGCTCTTCATAGATCGTAGGTATATAATAAAAGGAATATTACGTTGCGGGAGCGATAAATGGGTACGTATTGCACGACTCGTAGCGTGGGAAAATCCATATCTTACTCGACCTTCGGTCTCGTAAGATATCGATTTTTCCACGCTACTTGTCGTGCAATACAAACCCTTTTATCGCTCCCGCAACGTAATATTCCGTATTTATTATATGCCTGTACATTTTCCGGTGGAAATACATGCAGATTGACATGCGCAAATACACCACGACAGATTAAAATTCCGTATCTACATGCGGTGTAAATACAAGATTGTGACGTCAGACAGTGCGCGGAATACTTTCAGCGAGGTATCCCCAATAAACAATGTATTGAATCTGTATATTTAATAGTTTTTTCGCTCTTCATAGATCGTAGGTATATAATAAAAGGAATATTACGTTGCGGGAGCGATAAATGGGTACGTATTGCACGACTCGTAGCGTGGGAAAATCCATATCTTACTCGACCTTCGGTCTCGTAAGATATCGATTTTTCCACGCTACTTGTCGTGCAATACAAACCCTTTTATCGCTCCCGCAACGTAATATTCCGTATTTATTATATGCCTGTACATTTTCCGGTGGAAATACATGCAGATTGACATGCGCAAATACACCACGACAGATTAAAATTCCGTATCTACATGCGGTGTAAATACAAGATTGTGACGTCAGACAGTGCGCGGAATACTTTCAGCGAGGTATCCCCAATAAACAATGTATTGAATCTGTATATTTAATAGTTTTTTCGCTCTTCATAGATCGTAGGTATATAATAAAAGGAATATTACGTTGCGGGAGCGATAAATGGGTACGTATTGCACGACTCGTAGCGTGGGAAAATCCATATCTTACTCGACCTTCGGTCTCGTAAGATATCGATTTTTCCACGCTACTTGTCGTGCAATACAAACCCTTTTATCGCTCCCGCAACGTAATATTCCGTATATATACAACGTGTGTAATATAACATGACCTAATACTAGGAAAAAATGACGTCACGTCAACGTTTTGACGTCATACGTTAGTCACTTTGGCGCCAAAACCCGTAAATTTCATCTAGAAATATTGTAAACGTTAAGTACATTTTTATCGAAATACGCCTCATAAGTCACTTTATGTGATAGATATAATATCTCATGAGTGTTATTTATTATTCTTTTTAATAAACTAAGTTGAATATGACCTGGGGAATAATTATTAGTGGCATTGTTTTACGATTTACTGACGAAATTAAAATAGCTTTGGAAAACACGCTTTTCTTTGTGTGTTTTCGTCATGTGATAAAAAGAATCTGACATTCGTTGTCATTTAATAAAGTTTTATTAAACTCGTTCAAGAAATTTATTATTAAGCTCGCCAAAGGCTCGCTTAATAAAAAAAATCTTGAACTCGTTTAATAAAACTTTATATAAAATGACAACTCCTGTCAGATCCTATATGTATCAATATAATGTAACAGAAACCTTTTTTTAGCACTGTAAATATATGTGTGTACACTTGTTTCTATTGTCGAAGACTATGATAGTTTTTAAACTATAAATTGGGCGAGTTGGTGAACCCGATCATAAGCACTATGTGTGACCCTTCCTCTTTTTTCTCGATGCATTGGACATTATTTCGGTTGGTGTGGGAGGGGATCCGATCACTGATCTACTTCTCGATTTCGGCGTTGTTGTGTTTCCTGTGTTGTGAATGAATCTGTCAATTGGTGTTTGTTTAGATTGCGTTGTTGTTTTTGCTTGTTTTGGCGTATACTTTGGGGTTTTCTGTGTTTTCGCCTTTTCCTTTCCTTCATTGTCAGCAGAAATTGCTCTTTCTTCCGTGGTTTCGGGGACTGGGGTAGGCGTACTTTCATGGTTCTGTGTCAGAGGCTTCCGGGGGAAGACGAGTATTCCAAAGGGGTGTTATCATCTTTTGATGTATTTTCATCTAAATGCAATACTTTTGGTTATGGCCGATTTCGCTGCTCCTAGCGCACTTTGATACATTTGTACATGTGTAGGACATTTGACTCTCTTGGAGACAGTTTCTACACTTGATGGTTGGGCGAACTTGACCTCTGTGTATTACCTTTGCTCGAAATATTCCAAGTATCGTGAATCTTGGCAGAGGTGCCTTAAGAGATAGCTTACTGACTATAACTATTCTATCACCATTTTCACATTTAGTTAGCTTAACGTTGACTCGAATTTTCTCTCTGTATATTGATATTATTTCACATCCATGTTTTATCAATTCTCCCTTAATCATGCTATCATCGGCTGATACTGGAACGTTTTGCACCCGTATTCGTACGGTATTCTCGTTATCTAATCGATCGGGATTAGTTGATAGAATGGATACATCTTTACCTCTCAATCTAACTCCTTCCGTGACAATGGTTACCTTATCTTCAAGATTGCCTATATATATCCTCCATAGACCGTTTACACGTTGTAGATCGGTAATGTTGTTTGGATAAGTTTGTTCACTCAATGCGGTGTACAGTTCCTCGTGCGATATCCATTCTTGATATGTTGGTTTCTTATTGCCAAATAATGAGCGTTCTCTAAGGAAAACAATTTTTAGCCAAATAAACACATTATAACTTGTGACCACATCTTTATCTGCTTTTGTTCAGTATATCGGTGTAGGGCTTGCGATGACTCTGGTGCGGGTATATTTGAGAATGTATCAACCCTGCATCTTTTGACAGTAGAATAATGTTAGGTTGCCAGAATGTTGTCTTGGTGATTTTTTAGTTACGTTCTGAAATTGGTCATGATGTGTTCAAAATTAGGCCATTCCAAAGTTATGAAAAATCTAGTTTTAGCTCATTAGAATGGCTATTTGTAATCTAAATTGTTCGGGTAATCACATGTTTATCACCAGGTCGCTAGGCCATATTAAGATAAAATATTTTTTACACTTTAGAAATGACTAAATTATCAAGAAAGTAGAGAAAACAGTATCCATTAGTTTGGTGTTTGTTTCAATGATGTCCGATATTAAACAGGTCTGTTCAATTTAGTCCCTTCACATTGCATGATTGAGGGTTGTCAGAGACATATAAACACAGTGTATTTATATGTCTCTGAGGTTGTTAAACTGCTTCGAATAATGTGAGTGCAAAAACAAACACAAAACATGCTAAAAAAAAAAGCACAATTTCACTATTTGCCAAACTGTTCAATTTATAAAATATAGGCATATATTATAATGCTTGATCTCCAACTAAATTAGGCTACACTTTCAGCATTGATTGCTAATTGACTCTAGAACGTGCAGACGTGTATACATAACGTGTGTACACACTGACATCGTGTGTCCTTTAAACCTTTGTAAACCAGTATTATCATCTAGACGCTTTCATATATTTAAACAACTACAAAATAAAGCGTTTATAATATTGAGATTTAAGGACACCTGTCTCGCGAGCTATTTATAGAACCTTTTGGAATTTCCAGATTTGAGTATCATCAGAGTTATTTGCCGTTATTTGCAAGGCAGAACGCGCAATGATATTTATTATCTGCCCAATCATGACGAAGATAATATTTACATATTTTAACTCTATGTAGATAATGTCTCTATAAAACTCAAATATTAGTAACAATCCGGTACCAAAGTAGCACTGACATAAGTATTATTAATCACGTCTCTGCATCAATGATGGAACTATAACGGATGTGAGTAAATTAGTTTGCAGTAAGGAAAATAAATATCAACCGATTGTTCAAAACCGACTATGTAAATATTTTTTTTTCGTTGTTGTTGTTTCTGTTAGCATTGTGGCGATTGTCAAACCAATCGCCACAAAAAGTCCTTGGTAACGCCGCTTAAAACATTCTTTAAACGTTTTATCCTCGTAATCCGCTTGATATTTGATAGAAATGTTCTTTGGGTGACCCCCTACATAATTTGTTCAAATCATATTGATTGGTTGAAAAACATGCCGGCTAGTGTCAAAGTTAAAGTACTTGTCTAATTTCAAGATAATTTAGTAGAAATACTTCTCCAGTGACCCTCTATTCAAATTTGTTTAATCCATATTGATTGGTTGAAACACAATAGCCACCATGTGGCACCCGATTTTTTTATTTTAGCTTTAATTGACATTTCCTTCTAAACCATATACCAATTTCAATCAGGCTTCACCAGAATTATCTTTTGGTAGCGATCTTCCGAATATGCTCAAAGATTTTAATTGTATGTAGATTTTTGGTTACAGCGTCATCAGACAAAGGTGAAATGCAAAACCTTTAGAATTCATTATCTCTTAATCCGCTCGTCTTATTCCAAGATAATTTGGTATAATTGTTCCCTGGGTGACCCTTTCATAAAGGTCAACCCTTATTGATTGGTCGAAAAACATGAAGGCCTGGCGGCTTTAACAATGGTGCGAAATTACAAAACTTGTTTCTGTTCTCTCTACTTAATTTGTATATGCAATATTAATTGGTTAATAAACATAAACACCAGGCGGTATCAGAAAAAGGGTAACATTATCTTTTAGCTTGAAACGACATTTCCTCCTAAACCATCAGACCAAATTTGCAAAGGAATGTATCTTAGCTGGTCCTCTTTCAAAATTGTTTAATGATTTATGACAAATGTCCTTTCCTAATATACAGACCACTCCTTGCAGTTTCCTTCCCACTGATAGATTTTCGCCGTTATTAGAAGGTATACATGTTGCTAATATACCATCACACAGGAGATTAATTTGATGCCACCTAGGCCCCCTTGTTTGAACGTTCACTCTTCAGTTTCAAGTTGGAATATGTTCTTGATTAATTTTCGTATTCATTTCAAACTTGGTTTGAAGAAAGCTTTTGACTGCAGGTGTAGAGGGCACAAGAAGCAAAACTCTAACGTGCTAATTGTTGGAGGTATTATCTCATTCAGTGTTTCTAGTTTGGACATTTTCTCTCTTATGTTTTTCCCCAATGGAGGGGAATCTCTTCAAGAATATACTCCTCCTAAACAAGTGATCGGAATTCAGAATACCTACACGTTGACTGTCTACGAAACAAAAATCCAAAAAGAAGATATTACTTAAAAAACATGGGCCAAGGGGGTGATGGCATTTCATCTTATATAAGCTACATAGTAACGCAAAGCATTTTGGTACAGATACTTGTGATACTTTACAAACATAACTAAACTGAAGACTGTCAATTAGAAACTAAGGCACATAGAAGACGGAGCAACTTTATAGAAATTAAAACAAAAGTTCCGATATACCATCTGTCAGAATTCAGAGTTAGTTGAATAAAATCCTCATCAGGTGACCCTCTTCCAAATAAGCTCAAACGAAGACTGTCCCTCACAAAATTCCATGGGCGGAATTTTATTTCCCGTGAATTGTGTATATAGAATCTTGAAACGATCCATTTATAACCCGTTGTCAGAATTAACAATACTTTAAAAATGAAACCAACTACAGTGTATATTAATTTTAAAAAAAGGCACATATAATCATCTGGTATAAGACACTCCACGAAAAAGAAGGAGCTAAAATGAAGACTTTTCCTGAAAAGGTGAGGCCCCCAGGCTATGCTTAAGAAAACGACAGTTCATTTAACCAACCAGCTCCGCCAACATAGCTTTACTATAGACTTTCCCTGAAATGAAATGAGGGTTATTTTCTCTTATATTAGTTGGCCCATGGAAACTCTTCATCTCCGAAACCTGCAGTAAGAGTTCAACGTTACAATCTCTTTTGGATATTAATTCGGTCTTTTGTTCGGGCTCGCTAAATAATTTTATTATTTACGACTTTTAAATTATTATCAAATATGAATAAAAGACTAGAGATATATGATTGAATGGCATATTCAATGGACATCCTGGTTTGCATATTTAGTCTAAATCTGTATTGCTACGATGTTTCGAATTTTCATATTTAAGCCATTTATCTGAAAACGTTAGCTGTTATCAGTTGCATCAGCAACATTTACAGAGATAACTGTTAAATAGATATTTTTTTCTCTCCAACGCAGGCATGCCATATCAAACTGTATAATAGATTTTTTTTTTTCAACAAGACATCCCGCAATAATTTCGATTCATTCCAAATAAACGCAACACATCTTGTTGCAATATTGCGATATGTCTGTTTAAAATGAAACCACTGATTATCTTAAATTTAATGACAGACCACACTATTATTATTTATGACAATATGCAACGCGCGTTCCTCGCTGTTTGTTATATTGAAGCTCGTATTTAAGATTTATGTAATACCTGCATCACATGAAAATGAAATAAATAATTTATTGCATATTTGGGCATCAGTTTAACAGTGATTATCTCGGCCTTAATGTAAAATTAAGCTTAATACAGAAAATTTAGATTGTATCGTCGTATTTTCGTGAATTATTTATCCTGCACAGCTTTTTGCATTAATTATCTAATTCAAATGTGAACTTTTCTAAAGGTCTATTTTTATGTATCATTCTGAATGTTAATGTGTTCAATTCGAATTCGTAAATATATTTTAATATCGCCTTAAACGTTTCTTGTGAACAGGCGTGAAGGAGGTAGTTTAACCGGGATGCGCGGATGCGGTAGCTTATCTGTATCTTCATTGGTCACAAATGCCTTTGGATTGGGTTTCGCAATTCTGAATTTAAATTTATGGCGTTGGCATTCAAATCATCAACCGCACATAATGATACGACATAGAAGCACTTGGGGGATTAGTTATGCTAAACATAAGGAAATATCATTTCATCCTTATTACTGTTTTACCATTTTTCAGTTTCCCAAATTAATTGTCTTATACATTATATATTAAAGATATAACCGAGTTGCATTGTTGATTTTCAAACTTTATTTTTTTTTGACATAGATTGTAAACGCTTAATTGTAGTTCACGGGAGTAAAGAAAGCAAACACGTTTATTTTTAGAAAAGCATGTATTTGTACGTGGTTCACTATCTGAGCCGTCCCGCGAGAAAACCAACATTATGGACTCGGATTAGCCTAAGCATGTCGCGCAGGCTAACCCGGGCAGACAGTTTTCGCCTCCTGTGGATTAATCATTACTCAATGCCTAACAATATAACAAGTATGTTATGTATATGTGTGTATTTAACGACCTGCCAGTTTCTGTTGTATGTATATTTATATGTATGTTTTATGTGACTATGAGCTTACATGCTTAATGTTCTGTTTTGTTATGTTCTGTTCTATCCCCCTGAGACGAAATATGTCGGCCAAGATTAGCCTGCGCGTACTGCGCAGGCTGATCTGGGTCGATATATTACGCAGAGTTCATAATGTTGGTTTTCTCGCGGGACGGCTCATCTGTTTTATAAGTATAAAATGTTGCATGGTACAGTTGGAGTCGGAGTCCACATTTAATACCACTCGAAAGGATTGTCGGTAGGAATCAACATTCTCTTTCTAGATACTCGTTTTTGATGTCACCATTATTTAATTTCATTTATACCTAAACAATGATGTTTATTTATTTTGATACGACTATCGATGTGATAGATATTCGACAGAGTTACATCCCTTGCTCGAGAGATGATGATTTGTTCACAACATAAGATGTTTTGGTTTATAAACCATACTTTTGTTATACATAATTTCTTTATAAACGCGACTCCTGTGAGAAGATCTGCAATGTAAGTCTGTGAGCAACTATAACAGAAGTTATCGTTGTATGTAAGAGTATTTCATTGGAGCAACATCAGGCAACATCAGGCAAGACATATTCGAGGCAGTACCGTGAAACAACGTCCGACGCAGTCAGTCTGAAGGAACACATTGAGTTTTGTGTCGTACGAAACAAACTCTCTTTAACACTTTCCCACATACAGACGCTTTCCGACGCATCTGCAGCAGACGGCTTTTAAAATCACTGTTGCAAAAGAAGAAATTGATCATAACGAGCTCTTTGCGCATGTGCAACAATATGTTCAACTCAAATATTAATATTTGATAATTCCCATAACTTTAGTACATAATTCCCATTTTTACCAATAATATTTCAAAGTCGTCTGCTCCGTGTGTTGCATGTTGGAAAAGGTTTAAAGTGAATACAGACTTTTGCACCACCGTCTGAATTGAAAGACCCGCTTGCATGTGAAACCTGAACAGCCGCGCGAACAAATGAAAATGATATCAACTATTCGTATAATGATATATGATTGAACATAAATGTCAATGGTTTGACTCTTTTTTCGATTTGTGAAAACGTTATTTCGTTTTGCTTTTGACAATTATCGGTTACGGTCGACCGCCTGTCTTTTGATGGGGTCCAAATGGACACACGTTCGGACCCTATCTCTCAGCTGTCAATAGAAATGTTTAAACCGCGGCGTTGGAACAAGACATTTCGAACGGCATTTACCAACTATCGAGTAATCAGTGCACATTTAATTGATTCTTTCCCAATTGCTGAATTATTTCCAGCATACGACTTATGAAACTGTCGCAACTGAGAAATTGTTCGTCATTTGTCACAATTTTGTAACTCTATTCAATAATGATACTTGTATTTATAGAAATTATCCATATTTGTTTGCCTTGATGTTTTCAAAAACGTATGTTGCAGATTTATTATATATGAGAAGGGACAAATGCCATACTATGCCAATTTCTGTGGAACTAAGATACACCTGTTTTAGCATGAATTAACATTCCATATATTCAGTAAATAGTATCGATATAACAAATAATAACAATAAATAATTATAAAAAATAATAAACATCCTTTTGATTATTGATCAGGCCGTTAGAGAAAACCCATTTGCTGATGGCTACTGCTTTAATCAATTAAAGTAGCTTCTAAAAAAAAAAGGACAAGATGAAACGGAATTTGAATTAAAAAATAAATCTATTACTGCTTTTTCTCAAAGTCTTTGAAATTGTTTTCATCTGACTGAATAAATATTTCATAAATGTTTAAACCCTTTCCCTGATTTATTGTTGTACAAATTAACAAAAACTACACTGTTAATCACAAACGTGCATATTTCCTCACAAACTAATGAGCTAAATCGTTGTCTTGCTTTTAGAGGACCATAGGTTGACATCATTATGCCATTTTGCATCGGAGCTGTGCACTTATATGAAAACCATTTTAAAGTACAGGGTGAGGTGTTGTACGTGAGTATTTTAATATTTATATATTTCGGTTGGACATATATTGATATTATATGGAAATGTAGAAACTACGTTTCATTTGTTCTCTTTTGTAATGGTACACTTAATTGTTTGATTTGTTGTATGATGAATACACGATGGCTTCATTCTATAGTGTCGTACCTGCTTCTTGCCATAGCGGGTAGTTATTACCGTATGAAACTTACCCAATATACAGTGTAGTTTGATCTTGTCTATCTCTTAAATCGGAATAGCATAATGGGTACAGTTAATGTTAACTGATAAATAAATTCAAATAGATTGTTATCTTTTCTATAGACATGTTGTGGCTTGTGATCTCTATTAGAAATAACGGATTCTAAGAGCAGGCGATATCTTTGTTTTCTTTTGGGGGATAAATTGTATTATTAATGAAATAGACTTGGCACATTACCTATATTGTGGATTTAACTCATCAGATGTTCCTTTTGCTAAATGCTTAATTAATGTTGTAGTTGTATTACTTTAACAGCTAAACAGCGTTGTTGTGATTTAACATCCAGACACTTTAATCGGTACTATTAAGATACATTATTTGTTCATTTGTTTCCTACAGTTCCTTGACAGTTGAAGCACAAAAGTTCTTCCAATAAAACACCACTAATCATATAAATTAGGTCAACCCCTTTCAAACCACTTTTGCCATATTGTTTTCATAACTCAAACCAGTAATTAGTTAATGCCTACATACTTTCAAAGTCGTCTACTTAAGTTGTATTTGGAAAGGGTTATACTATACATAAATCTTAACGACAAAATAGTACATGGAGAAAACCCGGAACTTGGGTAAATGATTCCGTTCCTCGTTTAGCCCTTTCCCTCATATAGACGCTTTCTGACGCCTCTGCAGCAGACGGCTTTTTGAAAACATAGTGACAAAAGAAGAAATTGCACAAAACGTGCAATTTCTCCTTTTGCCACAATGTTTTCCACTTTTAATCATAGGTTGTCCATTCAACTATGGAGATTTTCTACGTTTAGATAAAATAAGTTCAAAGTCGTCTGCTGCAGAATTGTCGTATGAGGAAAAGGGTTAAATAGCTTGTCTAATCAGTTTTTTTGCACTTTTGCTAACATGATTACCTAACTATGATGAACTTTTGCCTACTATTAATGAAAACGAATACTTGATTGTCTATACAGATTCGAGTACTTTTCGGTATAAAAATAAATCCAAAGTGTTCTTGTACAGCAAGCATATTAAAAAGATGTTAAAAGAATCATTAAATCAGTGTAACCATTTTTGTCACATAAGTAAACTGAATAAGAAATATATTAACTGAGTTGGAATTTATTATGACTATTATTATGAATATCATTATGTATCTTTTATTCAAATGGTGAACCTTTATGAAAATTACCACAATTTACGAGACAACATTCCGTTCAAGCAACCTGAAAGGCCAAGAAAATAACAAATAAACGTTTCAACGACATCGTAACGATGGGAATATTTTCACAATAGACAGTACATATCACAATTTCTTTACTTTAATAGACAGTACTCATTAGGACTTCAATTCCAGTTGTTTATCTTTATCTCGGCATATGTACCCAACATCGTATTTAATTTATGTGGAATTTAACCACCGCTGTCCAACATGTATACGCTTTCTGACACCTTTGCTGCAGACGACTTTTAAACCACTGTGACAATAGGACAAAACTGCTCAATACGAGCTTTTTTTCCTTTTGTCATGGTATTTTTCAACTCATTTCAATAGTCTTGTATACATTTATTGACAGAGAGTGTTTATATTTATATTTTCATATTGACGTTATCGATGGCGTCTGATGAAGACTTATTGCATGTGAGAAAGGGTTTTCGTGTACAATTTGCCCTAACTGATGGCGTCCATTCATCATACGGTCTCTGATTGACGTGGGTCGGTTTATAATAGTAGACAAGAAATGTGACTCATCTTCACTAATCACAAAACATGAATTCCATAAATCATAAACGAAAAACTCCGTATACGATATAAGTCATAACGCATGAGTCACTCTTCAGTAATACAAAGTTTATTTCATAGTATATAACTTCCTATATTTTAGAGAAAAAATGTTTCATCAGTTCCACCCGTATCCTCATCGTGCGTCATTATAGTTATTTCTCTCAGAAATGAGGGACAAGGTTTGTAAGAGGTTGAGTTTTGTTGGATATTGTCATTTTCTTGTCAAAAATAGGTGTTTTCCCCCCAAAATGGTATAGTGCATTATCCTCTTAGCGTTTACTTGAAAGTCTAATAAACCCCTTTTTCACTTCAAAGTTTTACTTAACTCTTTCAGCGCCGAATTGTTTAAAGTAGACTCTTCCATGTTCAAATTCGGACGACTCTATTTTCATGTTATAGGATTTTTGGAATATATTTCTAACTCACAGCCAAACAATGCAGATTTCAGGTGAGACAGCTCGTTACGAGCTGACTCACCTGAATCTGCATTGTTTGCAAAATGCTCAATATTGCCTTTGGCGCTGAGGAAGAGTTAAAACTCTACATTTATAGGTACCCATAGAGTATCTCATGCTGCGGATTACGGAATGCATTCAAAAGTGCAATCCTTTAATGTATCGCGCATTTTTACCACATCTCTCACAGTGTTTCGCAATTTTCTTCTCTTTAACAAAAAGGGTTTTATGTCAATTGCTATAGTACATTGTCCTCTTCATTTTAATATGACAATCTCATGAGACCTTTTCACTTCAAAGTGAAATACGACATGCATTTATTCTCTCAAACCAAAGTGCAATCCTTTTTATGTATTGCGCACATGCTACTCTTAAGCAGAATACATTGCTTTTGTTTGCTGTTTGCATTGCAATTTAGTTAAACAGATCAACTAGAAACATGTTTGGGTTAGGTCAGTATTTTCCATTTGGTATTTTATGCGTCAAAGTTTGCTTCGTTTTACAAACTATATGAAAATGGCAATCTTCTGTCAATGCTTTGGTCATAGTTTAATATTTCGAATATGTTAAAGTAAATTTATTTGATAGCAACATGTGGATGGAATGGTTATCACATCTGATGTTTTTGTTTATATTCTCAAAGACAAGACTTAAAAAGAAATCATTTATTATTTAGTAAAATTCTTATTGTATTAATGGAAACACTTTTATCAATATGGCAACAGTAAATGAAGTCAACGAGAGGGTCGATATGGCCCTAAGTCGACCACATGAGTAATGGTATAGTAGCACATGTTTAACTGCTTATGTCATCAAGAGCGGGGGAAAAACTAAACAGAGTTGAAGTTATATCATTTATTCCACTTTCTTACACTACACGACGGCCATGTTTTTCAAACATTCATTATGGGTTAAATTCCTTATAAAGAGCGTCACATAAGCAACGATTCTACCAAAGTTATCATGAAATCACACAAGCAGATACAGAAGAGAAGGTATTTCATTAACTGCCCCTGAAACAAATCATGTAACGGGTGTCCTAAGGATTATCGCCTCCGAATTAGTTTCAAATCAGACAGACATTTTCTAGAGAGAAGAATTTTATTTGTTGTCATGTTATCCCCTTTCTGATGCCACTTCTTTTTGCCAATCATTAGGATGTGAACAGTCTTTGTAGAGGTTTATAAAATAAATATATCTAGTCTTGTCATATTCCCCCTTTTCTGATACACTGGCAAAAACGTTCTACATATAAATTAATTCGTCGAACAAATTTGAAAGAGGGCCAACAAAGGATCATTGCTGTGAACATATTTTGAGATCAAACCAGTAGTTTTTAGAGGAGATGAGTTGAACAACGGTTGAAGGTTCCTTTTAGATGACATTTAGCGTCTAGGCCAATCATTTATTGATTCCTATTTTCAAAATATGATAACAGATTAACTGCACTACCCACTTTTAACAAAGACTATTATTTGATAAATTGGACTTTAGTGCTGTTTTCGACAGGTTTTTAGCTATATCATAGCGACCAGTGTATGAGTAGGCTACTTCCTTCATCCTAAGAAAACTGGCTGCTTTCCTTCAAAGATTATTTTGCTCATTTGTGGATGACACAAATACGCTGACTTTTATCAATAATCGGGAAAAATCCATTGTCGAGCCGGGGTTCGAACTCACACGAGGCCTGGATTGACAACACGCATAGTTACCGACTGCGCTATCGAGAGTCGACATTGACAACATCCAGTAATTATGACCCGATGTGATAACCGATTTGACATTTATATGTGTATATATATGAGCCATCCCACGAGAAAACTAACATTGTGGACTCTGCGTAAGGTATCGACCCCGATCAGACACTGTTCGCCTCCTGTGGAATTCCTGTTTCAGGAATAATTACTCTATCCCTCTGAGGCGGAATGTGTCGGCCCGGATTAGCCTGCGCGGACTTCGCAGGCTGATCGGGGTCGATACATTATGTAGAGGCCATAATGTTAGTTTTCTCGTGGAATGGCTCATATCAGTTAGTTTAAAAATGATTACTCCGTCTACGATAGTTGCATGTCACTTTTATGTCACGTCTTTATGACATGCACCATTTAACCCTATTTAAATAGGTTTGTACAGCTTTGCATTTGGACTAGTCCATAGAAAATGTTATGAATCAAAAAGCATTAAGCAGCCAACAGTATAGTGACCGGACAGACGGTGCGAATGCGCCGACTTGTCTGGCTCTATACTGGTAACACATGCTTCACTAAATATGTTCCAGGAAATAAAGGGTTAATTATATTATGAAAGTAACTATGTGTTTAAGACATGTTTATTTGTCTGTCAAGTTTCAAATAATCTATTATCCATTTCGTTTGACCCATCTGTTGGACATATTCAGCGACGGGGATCAGACGCAGTATATTTTAACCGATTATCGCAGATAACATCAAAGACGCTTGTGTTAACCCTTTCCCTCATAAGACAATTCTGCAGCAGACGACTTTGAACATACTTGTCAAAAAATGGAAAGTCTTTATAATTTAATGGATAACCTATGACTTAAAGTGGAAAACATTGTGGCAAAAGGAGAAATTGCTAGTTTTGAGCAATTTCTTCTTTTGTCACTATGTTTTCAAAAAGCCGTCTGCTGCAGAGGCGTGCGAAAGCGTCTATATGAGGAGAAGGGTTAAGGAACAGCGTCAGTTTGATATTTTGACAGTGATAAAATGAAACGTGTTGGATAGAGTGTCCTTCATTTCTTTACTTTCTCTGACCGGATAATTAATCCTTGTTAGAAAATGAAACTTTACTGAATCTGATTGGTATAGAAATAGCTTGAATATTATCTTGTCACACAATGACAACATTCTTCCTTTGTATTCATGTTATTATGTAAGTATTTACATTTTGTAACATCCTCATTAATAACGGCATTCGTTCGATGACGTTTATTAATGATAATAACGTCATAGACACGTTTCTAAATCACCACAGGTGCGTTGTACCAACCTCTGCATGAACGTATACAATAAGTACAGATAAAACATAGAATGACTTAGCATTTAATCTGTTCATGCGTAATTAAAGAAACCACCAACTGAATTGCTTCTGAAAGGTGTACATGACATTCAGGGGCGCAACAATAAAGTTTCCTCCAAATGTAATGATGTCATTAAGCCTCCCAATCTGCAGCTAACTTTAAAAAAGAAAATACTGTGAAAAAGGAGAAATAAGCAAGATCTCATTTTGCCACACTGATTTAATTTTTAATTAATATTTATTTTCCTTTTTAGAAATGTTCTATATGTTTGCCTGCTAAAAAGTCGTCTCCTGCTAAAAAGGTGAATATTATAAGTATATACTATTTTTTTAGGGAAACCTTTGCTTAACAAAAGAAGAAATTGCGCAAAACGAGCAATTTCTACTTTTTGCCACAGAGTTTTCAAATTGTTTCAGTAATTATACCTACAATTATAGAGATTTTCCATATGTTTGAGTAGACATTTTTATAGTCGTCTGCTGTAGAGTTGTTGTATGTTGGAAAGGGTTAAGGTGTTCCATAATCTGTGTTGATATCGTTTGCAGACGTTGAACAAAGTCGCTTAAAGCAAGAGCAGAGGAAGGGTAAATGCAATGAAACAAGAACTAGCAAAGGTCGATACAAATTGCAATCTTGAAAAAATCTGTCTTGTAGAAGCATGTGCATCACCGCTGGCTGTCAACAAGCTGCGCTTGTAAAATGAGCATGCTCTGTTTGATATTGTTTGCCAAATCCCAAAACCCTATGACTCTTTTGCATCAAACAATGACAACGCACCACGCCTACGCATTCGGACACGAAATAGTATATTTAGCAAGTGGTTACCCCAAAATAAATGGTTCCGAACGTTTGTATTTTACCCAGGCCATCAATTAACGGTTGGGTAATGGCACGATAAACTGGTCATGATTTAAAAAGTTATCCGTATATTATCATACATAATGTGAAGGGAACAGCAGTTATAAATATTACTCTAGCAATGAATCTAGCTGAACTAATAGAAAATGCCATAATTTATAGACAAATTAAATTTTCATTTGAAAACATGTAGAATGTTATGGAAAAGGCAGATATGAGCCTTTCTACGAGAAACCAACATTTTGGACTCATGTATCGACACAGATCAGCCTTATCCGAGTCGACACAGAAAATCCACAGGAGGCGAACAGTGTCTGTCCAGGTTAGCCTACGCGGCATGTTTTGGCTGATCCGGATCGATACTTTACGCAGAGTCCACAGAGTCAAACAAATAACAAAAGAAAGTATTAACAAGGAACACTTTTACTAGAAAAGAATATATGTTTGTAATTTATAAAGTCATTTACTGCAAAGGCATCTGAAGTCTTGTTTTGGGAACGTGCTGAAAGTTTTACAAAAAACACCAATCATCAGTGTTAGCTTGATGTGGTTCGATTTGTGTTACACATATTAGCCGAATTACGAGAAAACCAAAATTGTGAACTCTGCGTGAAGTATCGACCCGGATCAGCATGAGCATGCCGCGCAGGCTAACCCGGTTAGACAGGAACCATTACTCTATACGTATTTGCTGTATCTCTTTCTCTACGTGAATTTCAATCATATGTTACTGACGATCCATATACTCGTTCACTTTGGTTCATTGTATATTTTCAGAACTTGTTTGTTTAACCCTTTTCCCACCTGCAGACGCATTTTAACGCAATAGCAGCAGACGACTTTTTAAAACATTGTGGGGAAAGGTGAAATTGCTCATGATGAGCAATTTCACCTTTGCCCACAATGTTTTCCACTTATAGTCATTGGTTATCCATTCAATTATAGAGATTTTCCATTTTTGACAAAATATGTTCAAAGTCGTCTGTTGCAAATTAGTTGTATGTGGGAAAGGGTTAAATATTGTTATCTCCTAACATAGGTAATGAAGAGTATTTATATTTATAATAATGCCATACGTCGGCTTAATGACTTGCCTTCTTTGATTGACCATTTCGTTTTGACCGTGTTTTAAAACTATGTATAGTTAGGAATAAGAATGACCTGCATACATGCACCTTTGTATTTAATGTGTTTGGCAATGGCGACTTGATGTAGAAAAATTATATTGGTCAATTTTTGGTTAATATCATTGTAATCTAGAAACGTATCCGTTTGTATAAATCAGGAAAGCTACGATTGAAAATTAAATTTACGAAACAAACAAGGGAATATAAATATATAAATGTAACGTGCTTAGTTTAATATGACATGTTTTACAAAATTGACTCTTTTTTGTTTTTCTCTAGTGGATGATTCTTTCAAGTTTGAAGGGAAAACTATTCATAACTATCACCATTCAGCGAGTCCATACAATACTTAGTTTGTTTTCAAGTTGTATGTTCATTTTTCAAATGTTTTCAGTTTTGGATGATTCCAAAATGACACATTAAGTATAGGGTTGAAACATTGTAACATGGGGATTTATAAATGTAACATTGGACCATAATTGTTTAATTACATGTAACATCGGAGAGATTAATTGCGTGAAATGCAATGCTCTTAGTGTCATTTAACACATAAAGTCTGTGAGAAAAGGGGTTTTTAAATTAAATTTATAAGTGCTTTACGCCGTTTTTAAATGTATTTCGATCACATCACGACTACAGAACACTATTGTATGATCCTTGTCGACACAACTGTACCAGGCCTGTTAATTAGTCTGGCCCATTGGCACTTAACCTAGACCGTCTCGAAAGAGGATCGAAACCGCCCTACATAACATCCTAAACGATAACATGAACCCGTTTAGGACTTATTGTCGAACATTGCAGAGCAAGATCAGTCTGTACGGGTGCGCTGGCTGATCTGGATCAATAATGCCTGTTAGTGCCTTACTGTTGGTGTTTACAGAGTTGAGCACAAAGATCTTGACAAAAGTATGAAAAAGCTCTATAAATAAAATAACAATTACTATAAAAACTTGAAAACATTGTGACAAAAGGAGAAATTGCTCGTTTTGAGCAATTTCTACTTTTGTCGCAATGTTTTCAAAAGTCGTCTGCTGCAGATGCGTCAAAATGCGTTTATAGGTGGGAAAAGGTTAACCATGAATTATACCCGTAACCAAAAAACAATCGGTAATACCTTCTGGTAAATGGCAAACACCTTTCCCTGGTTCTATGGGGAAACTCTACGTATTATGTAATGCCCAAGTTATCATTTCAATGAAGGCCATCACGATTGGCTACAGGGTAAACTGATTATTTCTTATTTGGACATACGGAAATCGCGCCGTGTAAGTTCCACACATCATTCTATAACACAGCAACAACGTGACACACCATAGCTTTAATACAGCAACAACGTGACACACCATAGCTTTAATGTAGCAACAATGTGACACACCATAGCTTTAATGTAGCAACAATTTGACACACCATAGCTTTAATGTAGCATCAATGTGACACACCATAGCTTTAATGTAGCAACAACGTGACACACCATAGCTTTAATGTAGCAACAACGTGACACACCATAGCTTTAATGTAGCAACAACGCGACACACCATAGCTTTAATGCAGCAACAACGTGACACACCATAGCTTTAATGTAGCAACAACGTGACACACCATAGCTTTAATGCAGCAACAACGTGACACACCATAGCTTTAATGCAGCAACAACGTGACACACCATAGCTTTAATGTAGCAACAACGTGACACACCATAGCTCTAATGTAGCAAACAAACCATGATCCCATGACAGTTTGAATAAAGATGTATCTCGATCAGGAGTCAAACCAGTAAGTATGTAACCCGTGCGTGCCAACAAGCTTTTACCTGAACGAGGCACAACGTTGCCAGCACGTGATGATAGAGAGGCACAGCGGGACTATAACGAGGTGGCGCCAGGCGAGATTTGCAAAGCGTTAGAGACAGAAACTTGTCACAAAGGAGCGGCCAAAACATGAAACCATGACTTAGACAAAATAGAAAGTTTGAAAATCATGTCCAAATGTCGTTAAAACTAAGATGTAAACAATCGCTTCTATCGTATGTGTTTTATACTTTACAAATTATAGCCTAGTTGCAACCTTCGACAATTTGGCACATGTATGCCTTCTAATCTTAACGATGCAAAGAAAGTATTGAGTTGAGATTAGTTACATTACTTTAGAATACATGATTATTGCAATGGTTTGATTACATTTACCAGCTATTTTATAAAATCGTGCACACTACTCGCAATTCGGATGTAAACGTTTACTGAATTACAATGTTCAACAGGTGTATTTGCAATGCAATTAAAACGCCCACGAAAGAATAAATAGAGAATGCAAGAATATCAGAATCTAAAGTGTTGATTTAGTCAGGGAAAGTAGAAAGAACGAATACCTCTAATTAAGTACGTTTAATTTACCCTTATTTATCCTTGTCCTTATTTGTTTAATATTTGATATTTCTTGTAGCGCCCATCTGTGTTAACTTATATTGTTTTACTATCTAAATTCCCCTGCAGACGCATTTTGACGCAATATTAGCAGACGACTTTTGAAAATATTGTGGCCAAATTTGAAATCGGTCATGTAATTTCTCCTTTGGCCACAATGTTTTCAACTCTATTTAACAATTAAGCTATCTTTTATGAACATTTTTCAGGTTTTTGTCACTATGTTTTCAAAGTCGTCTTCTGCAGATTTGTTATATAATGGGAAATGTTTAATTACAGGTTTTTCCAAGGAAACCACAAAGTATTGGAACTCTTAAACCTTTCCCACATACAAACGCTTTCTGAAGCATCTGGAGCATACGATTTTTGAAAATATTGTGAGAAAAGGTGAAATTTTAATTTTTAATTTCCACCCCTTATACTGATTGTGTATATTTTTGTTCCAATCATTTCAATAATATATGTCGGAAAGGTTTAAATACAAGTTATTAGAAGGAAACCAAAGAAAGTGAAACTTTTTAAAGCGGAAGTATTTCTTGTATTTCTAAAATGAGAGAAACATTAACCTTTTAGAGGCCTTGTCTTCTCCCATACCGTGAAAGATTAACGACTTTTCACACGACATCAGATGTGTTAGTTCTTCAAAGTGTTCAAACTTGAATACGGTTTTTTTTTTATCATTTTGTACATTTTATGCGATTTATGTATTTTAAATGCAAAACCTCGACAAGTTATTTTTAATAGTTTTGACTGTCATTTATTTAGATATCTTTCAAACGTTGTTTTGTTGTATATCACTGACTTATAATCAGATGCAAAGGAGTCGCTTATTCAATTGGATTGTTATCTGTCGAAAGAAAAGGAATATAGCAGTAGAAACATGTCGAATGAAATCTTCGTGTTTTCAGATAAAGCGTTTTTAAAACCGTTCCCACATTTATCTAACGTATTGTTAGCACACGACTTTTGAAATCATTGGGGCAAAAGGAGAAATGAGCAATTTCTCCACTGATTTGCAACAATGATTTCAACTCTATTAAATAATCATACTATCATTAATGGAGATTTTGTTAAATGTTGGACAAGTTCAAAGTCGTCTGCTGGAGATTTGCTGTATGTGGGAAAGGGTTACACTACATAAAGAAGCCCCATCTGGCACAACAAGGAAAGTGAAGAGGGTTATATAACAATAATGTTACATTGGTTTACAGTTGAGTAGAGTCCCCTCTCACCATGTGAATGAGTGTATCAATATTTTCTGTGGGGGACAAGAGCAAACACTCAATCCGTATTCTGGCGAAGCATAAGAAAAACGGCAATTTTGTTGACTCTCTCATATTAGTTTCGATCAGATCGAAAATCGATTTTTCAATTTTACATTTAGTTCGAAGAATACTTTTGTAAACGGTTGATAGTCGGAAAGATCACAAATGGATCGCACTGCGCATTAACAAAGACTGATCCAAGTATCCACATTTTTAACAATTTCGAGGACGTTTTACAAGTGGTAAGTCTTCAACTATAGGAGATTTTGAAGTTATTTATACTGTACGTTAATTGTTAAGTTCACACATGTAATCAATAGTGAATATTCGTAAATGTTTACCGACTTGTTTGAAACTCAATTAAATTAGATTGACGAGTATCACTTGGGGTAAAAATAAAAACTTTTTTTTTTATCCAATTGATAACTTTTTTAACATTACGATTTAATATTAACTTGAATTCGTTTTAAACGCTAGATTAATTACTAGCCTGTTTGGGATGAGAGTTGTTACGTGGTAAAGTGGAGAACATCGAACTACTGTTGAAACGTTGTTGAACACTCATACTAGCCAATGATCAACATTAAAGTCAAAACGCGTATCCAAGATAGTACCTTAGTCGGCTAGCAATTCGAATGAAGTGCCATTTTCAATTCATAAAAGTACCAATCTTAAATTAGTTTTTATCTATTATGAATAAATTATACTTTTCTTTAATATACATGTAACCCATGTCATTCATTCAATCTATACTATATGTAATACTTTGCAAATGCTTATTATGAATATATTGCAACAACATGTAAAACGTTATGCAAAATCAAGAACTTGAACTCGAATGTTTAAACCGGAATGTTGTAGAGTTTGAAGTGAGGGAAGCGTGTTGTACTTTCTACTGCTGTCAGATTATTCGACTACAACATAACCTTGTCGAAGGTTAACTGCCCATATAAGATGCTGTTTTAACATACCCTTACCTTTGTGCAGCGATACATATCATTATGAAATACGGGCGTATCCTTTTCCAAACATTACAACCACAATACCCCTGTCTTCAATGAAGCAAGTGACATGCATTTTTTTAGAAATGCCAAAAAATATTAATAATATACATATATACATTTTATTAGCATCGGCGAAGTACATTTAAAATTGAAATATGGCAAATACAGAAAAGTAAATACAGATTTAATAAAAAAAAGAACAAAAATAAGCAAGTAATGGAACAATAATTTAAAGTTTTTTCTTTTCTTGTGTAGGCATTTTCATTGGATTTCATTGGATATACACATTTCGAGAAGGGAAAGAAAGTAATATTAAGATAAGTCAGGTAAAGTTAAAAAGGCTAACCAGCACCATTGTTAGAACAATTCATATATAGTAGTTCATGCAATCAGAGTGTTCAATTCTTGTTTTCTAATGGTCATCGATTCGTTTATATATGTTGATAGTTTCAGATAATGGGGTTTATGATGACAGGTAATATCGGTTTGACTGTTGAGTGATGAAACAAAACATCTTTATGATCGATATTTCATTTAATTTGAATCCCGATGTTTAGTCTAATGTGGATCCTCTTTATTTGTTTTTAATTAATTTTACTCAAATACATCGCTTTCAATGACAAGTGAATGCTATTTTGTCAAGCACTCTTACAGTTTTGATTAAGTATCCAGAGCAAAAGTTACAAAGGTATTTCAGTTAATTGGAAATGTACATTTTAGATAGTGCAAATGTACAAAACACGTTATGCCAAAGGTTGAACAAATGCTGTTTGTTAAATGAGTTTTTAAAGGAAATTGAAGCATTCAACTGAAACTCTACTTTTCACACATTATGCTCAATCCCTCAATGTATTCAAATCATGTCATAATGATATGTTTGCTAATAATCTGATATGTATCGGCCTTATGAAAACATACCCGACTTTAAAGTCAGTTTCACAAATTCGTTAGGGATATGAATTGGGCGCCTGATGTTCTAAGCTCAACTGAGCACGAATTGCGGAGGGGCTATTATGGTTCACCGTCCGTCTGTCCATACTTTCTTTAAACAACATCTTCTCTGAAATCGCTGCTCCAATGTTCTTAAAACTTAAACAGAGTGTTCCTTGTGTTGGTCCTATATCAAAATGTTTCAAATAATTTAATTATACGTAGATCTTATGTTGCTGTGGCATTAAAAAGAGGGAGGGGGATGTAAACACTTTAAAAACCTTCCTGTACAAAAGTTATGGTCTGATTTGAAAGTTATTTGGCGCAAATGTTCCTTGGGTGCCTTCTACCAAGATCATTCAAATTATTTAGATCCGTTAACACATCGCATATGAGTGTGAGTAGGTTTTTCTGACACGTTTATTTTTAAAAAATTGAAAATAGTTTGGCGCAAACGTTCCTTGGGTGACCCTCTAGAATGATTGTTCAAATTATTCGGATCTGGGGCCGTGTCCGTTTTTCTTATATGTATAGAGTAAGAACATTAACAATAATATTATTTCCGCTTGCAGACATGTTTGAAGCATAAGCAGCAGACATATTTTCGGAAACATTGTGGCAAAATGAAAAATTGTTAAAATTACCTTTTCAATAACTTTTCTTTGTTTGCAGAACTTTTCAATATTTCAGGCAATACGTTTTCAAAGTCGTCTACTTCAGTTTTGTTGTGTGCGGAGATGGGTTTAGCGCTTAACAGAGATGGCATTAAGCAATTCCACAATCTGCTGTACCAGAAAAAAAACAGGGTTCTTGAAGTTATTTCAATATGCACTATTACAGGCTTTAACAGAGAATTATATTGTAAAGCTACCCTCAAACACATCGTGCTAACTTCATTCATGCGGACAAAAACAAAATTTGGACGGCGAGAACAAGCAATGTATAAACAGGAAACAATTCACAGGGTACCTGCTGCGAAATAGGCGTGTCGAAAATCTCAAGAAGCGAGTTAAAGATATTTCAAGGACTGCTTAAAGTACACGCATGTATTCCCTTTTTTATTCATATGGCAATGTTTAATTTGATAACATCCACTGTTTCCACTTACAGACAGTGCTGTTCTCCAACTCATTGTATAACTTATAACGGGGTTTTAATACGTCGTCTTCACACGAGTCTTCAACACACCTGTGATGTCCTGTAAATGCACTGGCAGTTTACTTCAAATTTGCGTAGAAGACGGTTAGGTTAGTGTTTAAACGATAGAAACTTTCGCATTCTTTTAATTTGAGTACTTTGAAGATTGATTGATTGTTTGGTGTTCTGTGCCGTTTCCAAGATTGTTTATGTTATAACATATCTATAGGTGCTACATATTTACGAAAAAAAACCGCAAGATAATTATAAACAAAAATTAAAGAGCATACTTTGGCTATAAAAAAGGATTTATAAGTAATTGACTTGACAATAATAATGTTAATGTCATGTTTCTTGCATTATCAAAACATATTTGGAATTCATATTGCTGTTGTCTATTATTTGGACAGAAAATAATAAAGTAAAGACTTTCAAAAAATCAAGGAATACATTTATAATGAACGAGGTTAAAACATGAGGGCCAAGATGATCCTTAATCGATCACCTACATTATGGAAAAGAAGCAAATAGATCAGCCCTTTTCTGATGCCACCTGGCGACTGCCTTTTTCAACCAGTCAATATGACTGGAACAAATTATGTAAGGGGTCACATTTCTGCTAACACTTTCCCTATTAGAGACGGTTTCTGAGGCCTATGCAACAGACGATTTAGGATAAGATTGTTGCCACAAGAACAATTGCTTCTTATGAGAAAGTTATCCTTTTGCCACAATGTTTGATAAATAATTATACTTTGAATGAGTGAGTCAATAGCTCATGTATAGGAATTTGGGGTCTATTCATGTTGATACCACTTTTTTGCGGGAAACGACGTCGCTCCATTGACGTTACGCCAAGATAAAGTGTAACGGAAATGACGTGACGTCCTCCTTCGGCTACGATACAGTTGACGAACGGGAAAACATATTTCTTACAGATTTCCATTCATTTTTAACTTTTCGTACAAATGTTAATTCCCACATAACACAGCACTTAAATGATCTTAAATATCGATTTAAAAAAAAAAAAGATTAAAAAGACGACAATAATTTTCAATCCGTGTTTTTCTGCTCATTTTATACATACCCAAAATACTGATTTTAGAAAAAAAGATTAAAAAGCCGACAATAATTTTCAATCTGTGTTTTATGTCTGCTTTTTATACATATCCAAAATGGCGGCCCCTATGGATTTTTCCAGTTTCATTTCAGAAAGCTTCATGGGTTATTGAAAAAAAAAAAAAAAAAATCTCACACCTGTTACCTATAAGCGAAAAAAACCATTTATGGTTTTTTTTTCGTATTATATCGGTTTGTTCAGCTCGTCTGTTTGCGAAGAAATAATGTCGGGGTATCTTGATACGCTTGGCGTCGTCGTCGTCTGCTGCGTCGTCTGCGTCGTCTGCGTCGTCTACGTTGTCACAACACTTTACCATTACCTCATAACTCAAAAACCGTTCAACAGTAGTTTCAAATGATACTTGGTACACATGTTCCTAGGAACAATACGCAGGGGCGTAGCTTTGCAATAATCAATGTGTAGGCCGTCTCGTGAGAAAATCAACATTGTGGACTCTGCGTAAAGTATCGACCCGGATCAGTCTAAGCATTTAACATCCATGAAAATATGATGACAGGTACAACAAATAATCAACTTGCCCTTCATAAAGTACTTCAAACGATTCCATAATTCACGGAACTACATTTGTGACAAGCCAAACTAAGGTTTCAAATACCCCACGTTAATCACTCGGCCATGACGGATTCCTAATTCACTGTTGCGGTGAGAATATTACGAATTTCGGTAGTTTATGAAACGCACTCTGTACCGCAGTATTAACGATATAGTGTTGAACGAGAGCAACATGAATCCTATCTTTTGGCTGATCGAGTATTAATAAACAAATCACTTGTTTCGGTAAGCAACGACATTATTTAAAATATTTTACTAACGACAATGCAACTCTGCCACAGTGAGCACATATAATTATATATATATATGTGTATATATGTATATAAACTCCATGAACCACTAACTAATCAGAATAATGAACTTATTACGTACATAGACATTAGCTTTGCAGATAGTGACATATAGGTCCATGGGGCCGGATGTTTTTCCAACAAACGTTGTATCATGTTTAATTATATGTAACTTTAATAAATGATTTACTTACTTACTAACTGACTGGATCGTTAAACATTGTTTCTTCAGTATGTTTGCCTATTGTTTATACTAACATGGATGTTCAGATCAGCAATGAGTATGGGTCTGGAATGTTACCATTGTAGGAATACGAGGGTCATATTTGCTAATAAGTCTTAACTACGTGTAGCTTTCAATGTAAAGTCGGTGCTTATTACGCTTACATGGAATTATTATGTCGAATAGAAGCTATTTAATTTAAGTTTTTGGAATAGTATTTATAATGCTGAAGGTTAATTGGTCACTGGTTTTCATTCGACGTCGTTCGTGCAAGACGCAATAACTAGACTTGAATTAGAATGCTAGAATCAATGATCCAAGGAGTGTATTGCTATTGTTGGACCTTAGCTGTACGTACATCCCCTCGTGAACATTAATGGACTTCGTTTAACCCTTTCCCACATACAACACATCTGGAGCAGACAACTTTAAAAACATCTAGGCGAAAATATGGACAATCTCTACAAATGATACATTAATTGAAAAAAGTTGAAAACATTGTAGCAGCATGAGAAATTGCTCATTATGAGCAATTGCCCATTCTGCCACAATGTTTTCAAAAGTCGTCTGCTGAAGATGCGTCAAACTACGTCTGCAAGTGGGAAAGGGTTACCAAGGGTTTGCGATAAATGGGCATAGAATAGCTGTCAACTGGTATATTTACCGACTCCTTTTCTAATTGACAATAGATATGCAAATCATTGGAAAGATTAACGAGTGACAATTTAGAAGCAATAAACATGAACCTGTTTATAATGCAGATGTTCAATGTGCTGGTTTACTTCCTTATGGGAATAACTTCATAGACTAACGAGAGGGTGATACGGCTGTATTGAACTGCAAGTCATTATTTATCTGAAGCTGGGTATGTATAAACAATGTCCTTCATATTCCTGGCAAGAGTCAGTTCAGGGGGACGCTAAAGCGTAAAGCATTAACCCTTTACCTCATATATATATAGACGCTTTCTGACGCCTCTGCAGTAGACGGCTTTTTGAAAGCATAGTGACAAAAGAAGAAATTGCACAAAATGTGCAATTTCTCCTTTTGCCACAATGTTTTCCACTTTGTGTCATAGGTTATCCATTCAATTATGGAAATTTCCTATGTTTTGACAAAATACGTTCAAAGTCGTCTGCTGCATAATTGTTGTATGAGGGAAAGGGTTAACTGTTTGATTTAGTATTTTTTTCACGCACAAAGTCTTAACTTCACATTTCGTTTGATTGTGTTAGGTAGTGATACAAAACATTGTGTTTAATGCCGCTTTCAACAGCAGTTAAATTATACCATGGCGTGTCCTGGTTAAGTTACCAGTACTACTGATTCAACTATCCAGAAACCAGCGAGTCAGTCGTAATGCTAACCGAAGAATCTGTAGTGCTAAGGAGATTACATGTAATTACTATCATTTTGATTAAAACATTTGTAGATGGAAAATATATTTATTTATTGAATATGGACACCTAATTTCATATTTGTGTGCATACCTAGAAACAAATATATATGGAGGAACTGAACTGAGTAAAGCTGAACACAATAATTATGAGATGTTGAAATAAGGCGTTTTTAAACAGTCTCAGACATACGAGAGGAAACAAGATCATAAAAAAAACGTTCGGCCTTTGTAAAATGAAAAGAAAAAAGAAACATTAATCCTTTCCCAGATACAAACGCTTTCTGACACATCTGAAGCAAACGACTTTTGAAAACATCACTTTTACCAAAATATTTTCAACTTTATTCAATAATTGATCTTTCATTTATAGATATTTTCCATATTCTTGACAAGGTGTTTTCAAAGTCGTCGGCTGATTTGCTGCATGTGGGAAAGGGTTAAGGAGTGAGCAGAATAATAATTTTCAAACATTGTCATGACAAGACGACGTCTTTGCGGATCCATTTTGTCACCGTGTAATTGCAAAAGCAACAAGTAGGACTAGACTTGGCGCCGTATTAATAGAACCTAACTTACAGATGACAGGGCGCTACTACGATTAGTCGTATAGACGAGTCAAGTACAGTCTAGTCTCTGCAATTACTCTTCGTAGCTACGAAAGGGTATCATTCGTTCTTGTCTCGGTCTTATATATGAGCCGTTCCACGAGAAAACCAACATTACGGACTCTGCGTAAATTTATATCGACCCATATAAGTCTGCGCAGTCCGTACAGGAAAATCCGAGCCGACACATTCTGTCGCAGGGAGATAGAGGTAAAAAGTAATGATTCATGAAACAGAAAATCCTCAGGAGAAAAAAAGCATCTGTCCAGGTTAGCCTGTGCGACATGTGTAGGCTGCTCCGGGTCGATACTTTACGCAGTCCACAATGTTGGTTTTCTCGTGGAACGGCTCAATATATACCGCGTCCGACGATCTTGAGTCAATTCGCAACTTTAAATGGTAGATTGGCGTACAACTAAGTCTATACTGTTATGACTTTGCCAGAAGATGATGTTGGTTGATATAACTTGTAGACAGAGACAAGTGTACAACGGTTCAACTGGGTCTTCACTGTACGCACTCAGCTACAATACGACCCAAACATACAAGGCGCGGTAAATATGCTTATGAATACCACAACGTTTGGCAATAGCTTTAAGATTCAAGATTTGTTATAAAAATGATACAGCATGAATGGCGGTTTTTACAATTACAGATAATTTATGGTCAGGTTTGCCCCAAGTAATGTGAGCATACTTTCTTTTATAACGATACTATCTTATGTTACATACGACATAATTAATGGTTTTATAATTGTCACTGAGTTATAAAGAAGGACTTTGAAAGCTGTAGAATTTGCGGCAATGGGTTTTCAGTGGCTTTTGATTTAGTATTTAGTGTGTTTTAATTATAGATTTTTCATTTTAAGTTGTCGACACTTTTGTATCACATGTGTTTTATCTCATGAACTATAGCTTTGCCCTTATGATTTAAATCTAAATTCGTTTTGAAAAAAAAATGAGTCAACAGAGAAACTACTCAAGTATTCCTTTTAAATTATACTTAAAGAGTAAACTCTACGCGTTCATTTAATTACAATGTGGAATTATCTTTTTAAAACAATCTTCTATATTTAATGGATAAATATACAAATGAATGTAAAGATGTAACGTGTAGAAATGATTCATATAATCACTAAACTCGCAGGTCTTCTGTCGAATTTAATGGTATAAAAATTGTTTGCAACTTGCGAATTGAATCGGCTTTGAACAACGTAATACACTTACAGATACAGTTTAAAACAGTACTTTCAAAACCCATTGGCTGATATGAATACATAAATATATATTATTTCATTTAAAAACAGTTTACATGAGGCCGGATTTCGGAACCTCACTTCTTACAAATCGCTGTATCGGGTTAAAGTCATTAATTCTGAATAGACCCACGTGATGGCAGTCTGAGGTTAGTGTCATTAATTCTCAATAGAGCCACGTGATGGCAGTCTGAGGTTAGTGTCATTAATTCTCAATAGAGCCACGTGATGGCAGTCTGAGGTTAGTGTCATTAATTCTCAATAGAGCCACGTGATGGCAGTCTGAGTTTAAAGTCATTAAGACTGAATAATTCTACGTGATGGCAGTCTGAGGTTAAAGTCATTAAGACTGAATACATCTACGTGATGGAAGTCTGATGTTAGAGTCATTAAGTCTCAATAGAGCCACGTGATGGCAGTCTGAGGTTAAAGTCATTAAGACTGAATACAGCTACGTGGTCGTAGTCTGATGTTAGAGTAATTAATTCTGAATAGAGCTACGTGATGGCAGTCTGAGGTTAGAGTCATTAATTCTGAATAGAGCCACGTGATGGCAGTCTGAGGTTATAGTCATTAATTCTGAATAGAGCCATGTGATGGCAGTCTGAGGTTAGAGTCATTCATTCTGAAAAAAACCACGTGATGGCAGTCTGAGGTTATAGTCATTAATTCTGAATAGAGCCACGTGATGGCAGTCTGAGGTTAAATAATTAATTCTGAATACAGCTACGTGGTCTTAGTCTGAGGTTAGAGTCATTAATTCTGAATAGAGCCACGTTATGGCAGTCTGAGGCTAGCGTCATTAATTCTGAATAGAGCCACGTGATGGCAGTCTGAGGTTAAACCATTAAATCTGAATACAGCTACGTGGTCGCAGTCTGAGGTTAGAGTCATTAATTCTGAATAGAGCCACGTGATGGCAGTCCGAGGTTAGAGTCATTAATTATGAATAGAGCCATGTGATGGCAGTCTGAGGTTAGAGTCATTAATTATGCATAGAGCCATGTGATGGCAGTCTGAGGTTAGAGTCATTAATTATATATAGAGCCATGTGATGGCAGTCTAAGGTTAAATCATTAATTCTGAATAGAGCTACGTGATGGCAGTCTGAGGTTAGAGTCATTAATTCTGAATAGAGCCACGTGATGGCAGTCTGAGGTTAGAGTCATTAATTCTGAATAGAGCCACGTTATGGCAGTCTGATGTTAGAGTCATTAATTCTGCATAGAGCCATGTGATGGCAGTCTGAGGTTAGAGTCATTAAGACTGAATACAGCTACGTGGTCGCAGTCTGAGGTTAGAGTCATTAATTCTGAATAGAACCACGTGATGGTAGTCTGAGGTTAAAGTCATTAAGACTGAATACAGCTACGTGGTCGCAGTCTGAGGTTAGAGTCATTAATTCTGAATAGAGCCACGTGATGGCAGTCTGATGTTAGAGTCAATAATTCTGCATAGAGCCATGTGATGGCAGTCTGAGGTTAGAGTCATTAATTATATATAGAGCCATGTGATGGCAGTCTAAGGTTAAATCATTAATTCTGAATAGAGCCACGTGACGGCAGTCTGAGGTTAGAGTCATTAATTCTGAATAGAGCCACGTTATGGCAGTCTGAGGTTAGAGTCATTTATTCTGAATAAAGTCACGTGCTGGCAGTCTGAGGTTAGAGTCATTAATTCTGAATAGAGCCACGTGATGGCAGTCTGAGGTTAGAGTCATTAATTCTGAATAGAGCCACGTTATGGCAGTCTGAGGTTAGAGTAATTAATTCTGAATAGAGCCAAGTGATGGCAGTCTGAGGTTAGAGTCATTAATTCTGAATAGAGCCACGTGGTAGCAGTCTGAGGTTAGAGTCATTAATTCTGAATAGAGCCAAGTGATGGCAGTCTGAGGTTAGAGTCATTAATTCTGAATAGAGCCACGTGGTGGCAGTCTGAGGTTAGAGTCATTAATTCTGAATAGAGCCAAGTGATGGCAGTCTGAGGTTAGAGTCATTAATTCTGAATAGAGCCACGTTATGGCAGTCTGAGGTTAGAGTAATTTATTCTGAATAAAGTCACGTGCTGGCAGTCTGAGGTTAGAGTCCTTTCTACTGAATACATATACATGTACGTGATAGCAGTATTAGGTTAGAGTCATTAATACTGAATAGAGCCACGTGATGGAAGTCTGAGGTTAGAGTCATTAATACTGAAAACATCTACGTGATGACAGTCTGAGGTTAGAGTTATTAATACTGAATACATCTACGTGATGTTAGTCTGAGGTTAGAGTTAATACTACTGAATACATCTACGTGATGGCAGTCTCAGGTTAGAGTTAATAATACTGAATACATGTACATCTACGTGATGGCAGTCTGATGTTAGAGTTAATACTACTGAATACATCAACGTGATGGCTGTCTGATGTTAGAGTTAATAATACTGAATACATCTACGTGATGGCAGTCTGAGGTTAAAGTTAATAATACTGAATACATATACGTGATGGCAGTCTGAGGTTTTATTTATATTGAATACAGTAACCTAAAAAACATTCTTAATTCAAGATGTGAGTAAGAATATGCACACCCGTTGGCCTGTTTGCTTGTGCATCGTATCCTTCAATTTTACATAACAATTTCGACATACCTGTGATAAAAAAAGGGAAAGTATTGACAATTGATAATTTTAGCTTTAAATCATATGTGCCGTTCCACGAGAAAACCATCATTATGGACTCTGCGTAAACATGTATCGACCAGGTCAGCCTGCGCAGTCCGCGCAGGCTAATCCTGGCCGACACATTCCGTCTCAGGGAAATAGAGGTATAGAGTAATGATTCCTGAATCAGAAAATCTACAGGAGGCGAAAAGTGTCTACCAAGATTAGCCTGCGCGTCATGCTTAGGCTGTCCGTGTCGATACTTTACACAGAGTCCACAATGTTGGTTTTCTCGCGGAACGGCTCATATGTCTTCTTCTCGTTTTGTACATTGTTATGTCATTTGATCAGATTTTCTTATATCCTCGTCTCCTTTCTGATAGACAATTGACATATCCTGAGTACATACGTACTAACCTCTCTGTAGAAGTTGGGTTTTACACGACTTTTGATGAGTTATGTTCCTTCGACACGTGCCTTGAATGATGATTTAATACCTGTACCACATTATCAAAATGAAAGCTAAAGCATTGGTGTTAAAGACATAAATCTTATTACGCAATCTGGTACATTTGAATGAATGAATAATATCATTAACTAAGTCTAAATGCAGGAAACAAACAACATTGGAGCATTTTTAAAATCATTCCATCGAATAATCTTGATTGTAAAACATGTTCTCTAAATGTTGTATATAGTAATCTCTAGGCACTTGATTCTTGGAAGCATAACAGGTACTAGCCACACGAGTGTGGCATAACATCGAGGTTGGCATGTGCACAAACCGTCTTACTTGTCTTAATCGATGACAAAAGGTTAAAAGTTTACCATTTAAACGTACATTTCCCTAAAACATTTGTGGTCAATACATATTATTAAGTTATTTTATTCCAACAAACAACAAATCTGCAGCAGGCGACTTTGAAAACTAGGCCAGAATATAGTAAACCCCTTCAATTGAAAATATAATTATTTAAAAGAGTTGCAACACTTCGTGGCAAAATGGATGTTGCCCATCAAAGGCAGTTTCTCCACTGCAAACAATATTTTCAAAACAAATCGTCTATTGTAGATGTGTCAAATGTGTTTGCATGTGGGAAAGCGTAACATCCTGGTCAATACATAATCTTATAATCTTGAAATTAACCCTTTCCCTCATACGACAATTCTGCAGCAGACGACTTTGAACATATTGTGTCAAATAATGGAAAATCTCTATAATTGAATGGATAACCTATGACTAAAAGTGGAAAACATTGTGACAAAAGGAGAAATTGCACGTTTTGTCCAATTTCTTCTTTTGTAACTATGTTTTCAAAAAGCCGTCTGCTACAGAGGCGTCAGAAAGCGTCTATATGAGGGAAAGGGTTAATTAATTAAACAGACAATTAGCACCGTCGAGTTTCCTTTTCGATGCTGCACAATCCAAGGACTGTTTATCAATATTGCTTTCAGGCGAGAATCGGCAAAAAAGCAATCACACGTCAAAACAAAACAGGCGGCGAACAAGGATGAGCGCCCCGTATCTAGGGAGATCATTATTCCCGAACCGTCAACGTGTTTGTTTAGTTAATTCAAGTGAATACCGTTCGAACACCTTTTAGTGAAACTGTCATAGACAAATTATAACATTACTCCGTCTAATTGTAACAGGATCTTTTATATTGAAAAACGATGTCCGATTGAACATGTTACGGAGTTTAAAACAAACTCACAGTATGCGATCGGTAGTAGATGAATGTAGTTATAAAAGCTCTATTATCGGATGACAGTAAAAATAATCTATCCGACAGTGAGAGCAAATCGTTTTTAATTACCAAGCTAGATTCTATTTGTCTAGCTCAAAAGGATTGTCTATACAATAACGTTACATCATTAACGTTTGTAAATCTCTCATTTTAATCTTACTGGATTCCATAGTGATCATGATCGTGAATTCTTTTTTACATTACTTTAGCCCTACAGCAATTCACTTTAAACAGTATATGAGCCGTCTCACGAAAAAACAAACATTATGGCATCTGCGTAATGTATCGATCCAGATCAGCCTGCGCAGTCCGTGCAGACTGATCCGTGCCGACACATTCCGTCTCAGGGGGATAGAGGTATAGAGTAATGATTCCCGAAACAGAAAATCCACAGGAGGCGAAAAGTGTGTATACGGGTTAGCCTGCGGATCATGCTTAGGCTGATCCGGGTCGATACTTTACGCAGAGTCCACAATGCTGGTTTTCTCGCGGGACGGCTCATATGTCCATTCTTTATTGCATGACTTTAAACCACAATGCGGCTCGAAATCAGTATACATGTTCATGATATAGTATAGGTTTTTCGCTGCTCATTCAGCAAAGACTTGTCCATAGACGAGTCAGATCTGGGTCCAATTATTTCAACTTTACTTAGCGCTAAGTAATACTTAAATGCTGAAAAACATATTTCATCAATTTTGTTCTGTAATAAAACTGTCAAAAAAAGATTTCACTTCTTAACAAGTAGTGTTAGTCTGCAAGGTAATTATCTCTATGTCAACTTAGTTAATTATTATTTACTTAAATACGTTTATTAAATAATTCATGTTATACAAAATATCATGGAAACATAAATGATGGTATATGCTTTTAAAAATTGTTAAGCGAATGAAGGTTGGTGGAATTGGACCCTGGTCAATAATTAGGCTGCATAGGTCCGGTTTTAGATAGTCAGTGGGATACCGGAATAGTGACTAGATAAGTTATACCGGTATATTTTCTATTGCCGGCGCATGCTTAATTGTAAGATCATCTGTACCAATCGTTCAAGGTGGTTTATTGTAATCAATCAGTTCCTGTCCGTCTGCAGACTTTATTATTTTGTTTCAAACAAAATTGCCCTTAAACCACTGAGTCAATTTCAATAAAATGGCAAATGAATGTTCATGGAGTGGTCCTTTTACAAATGTGTGGAACCATTACATTTTATTGTATACTTTGATATTTTTCATTCTATTTTCATTTTGAAAAAAGGAGACAGCATCCGTCGATATTGTACGGGTTGATATTGCACACATCGATATTGCACTCAGATCTTGTTCACGTGCTGCTAAGGACGGATCTGTTTCCATACAGTAACGTTACAAAGCGCTCTCATCCAACCTTTGATGATTTATTATCATCATTATTATTATACCACATTTATATAGCACTTTTATCATAAAATACATAAATTCAAAAGCGCTTAACAAACAAATACATGCATACATACAAACAATCTATACAAAGCATCAGTAAGTATTAAACAACTCAACTCAACTCAAATAATTTTATTAGGCAAGTCGGCACTAAATGTGCCATTGGCCATACAAAATACATACAAAATGGTTGAACATGCACAAAACATGACTACAAAATACCATCACATACATAACAAAACTATTCATATATACATTATAACATCATTAGTAATAGTAAAAGGTTTTTCTGTGGTTATGATTCAAATAGCAGGTATCGATATAAGATCCCTCCTCATATTTGAAGCTTCATTAATAAATCTTGCAAGACTACTTTGTACATTTCTATTTTTAGTTGACATTAATTGCGAAAATTTAAACAATGTTGGAAAAGACGGTTTAAAATACTTTATTCTTAAATCTCTTAATGAGGGACATGTCAAGACAAAGTGGTATTCACTTTCTAATGAAAGTGTGTTGCATAATTCACAGTATCGTTCATTTCTCGCAATATTTGTATATCTACCAATTTCAATAGCTAGCTTATGATCCGATATACGTATTTTTGTCAAACAAATTCTTAATCTATCATTTTTGATATTTTCTAGGTAGGATTCGAATTCAAAAGTCGTTTTAAAATCTTTATAGTAATTTAGTTTAGATGAACTATTGATGTCTGAAAACCACTTTTGAATAAATTGATCCCTCATACGGTTCTTAATTATTGGAAAATAATTGCAGTCTGGATCAAAATATGTCCAAACAAAAGATAATCCCAAATCTGATAATTGCTGTTTAATTCTATAAACCCAGCTTGTTTTTAAATTTAAAAGATGGACACAACTGTCGTTGTACACATCGCTCAAACTTATTATTGATGAACGCTTCACTTTAAGCCAGTATTTAAGTGATTTTTCCAAGCATATGATAGAAAGGGGGAATCGACCGAGTTCACCCAAAACAGCATTATTGGAACTTTGTTTACGGACTCCTAAAATTATTTTGCAAAATCTGATATGAAGACTATCTACGTCTTTGCACTTGTATATCCCCCATACCTCGGCCCCATACAGAATAATAGGTGTAACCAATTTATCAAATAATGATAACTTTGTTTTAATGTCCATTGGTACACGTTTGAATATTGATAATAAACTATACATGGCCTTCATTGCTTGGTCATGTAGACTCTTAACAGCTAATGAAAAGTTGCCGGTTCTATAAAACCTAACGCCTAAATAACAAAAATTATCTACTAAATCTAGACGTTCGCCATTTATGGACCATTCCAAATCATTATGGCTAAGACGCTTCTCAAAAATGCAAATTTTAGTTTTATTAACGTTGATTTTAAGACCCCATTTCCGCGAATACTCATGGATTGTATCCAATTGTAACTGCAGGCTTATACCATCCGTTGAAAACACCGCAATATCATCAGCGAACAAGAGCAGGTATAATGTTAGTAGATTTAAGTCATTTACAGTTAGATTATTAATTACATTACTGTCGCTTATATCGTTTATAAATAATAAAAACAATATTGGTGACATAGGCTCACCTTGTTTCAAACCTAGCATAATATCGAAAAACTCCGAATAATGCCTATCCGAATGAGTTTTTATGCAAGCTGAGACATTTCTATAAATACTTTTTAAAACAGTTACAAACTTTGAACTTACACCAAGTTGTATTAATTTAAGCCAAAGCGCGTCCCTGTTTATGGTATCGAAACATTTTTCATAGTCAATGAAGGCACAAAATAACTTTTCTTTCTTAGCAATCATCTTTTGAATTATATTATGTAAAATAAAAATGCAATCGATGGTACCTCTTCCATCTCTAAACCCGAACTGGGAGTTATCATATATGTTTTCCCGCTCACACCATGTATTTAGGCGATTACGCAAGCAGAGTGAGAACATTTTAGCCATAGTACTTATAGAGGATAATTGTTTGTTTCAGTGTATTATCGAAATTTCTTTCATCGAGTGAAAAGCAAAGGTGATATTTTCAAGAGTGGCGTAGCCACGAGTGAAAATATAACCCTTTGCTTTTCACGAGATGAAAGAAATTTCGATAATACACTGAAACAAATAATTATTCTATTTATTTTATGCTTCAAATAAAGATTTTTGAAAGTACGGAGGTGTAAAAAGTCGATGACTTGGTAATGCATTCCCCGTTGAGAGCCCCAAACCGATTTACACTAGCGTAGTAATCTCCAGGTGCAGAATTAAAAAAAATGCGGCGGCCATTGAAATTGTTAAGCAGGTCTCGCTAAAAAAAAAAAGTGTCTATTTTAACCATTTCTTTTAAATGTAAAGGATATTAATTATTTCAATTGTCAAATAATCACGGAGATTTCTTGGATGGAAGTCTTTTGCGAAGGAAATTATGTTTTATATCGCTTATCGCATTCGGCGAAGAAAAAAACCCAAGTCAAAACGGGACGACTCGATCGACCAAGATGGCTAGATCTTTATTGATAATGAAAACAAGCGACGTTCATTATTCATATATCATAGGAATATGCCTACTCTAAAGCTCTATTCTTACGATCACGATACATCTGATTTATTCGATGCCTGTTACTCGTTATATTTCGCATATATGTTTATACTATGCCTGCAAACATATAAACGCAAATAGGACGATGTGTAAATATGAAAATCTAGCTTCATTCCCGTGTTCCTCCCGTGTAAACCTTATTGAAACACTCCTAATTATAGCCATCTAAGTACAACTATCCACAATAGTAATTAATATCAAAACCATTCGAGCTACGGAACTATATTGCATACACTATCTAAGCAACAATTGATCTACAGTAAGGTGCAGGTTCTTGCATACATGTAGAAGAATATGTCAATGTGTGTATTCATTGAATGACGTCACTGGTAAAGGGAAGTAAAGCTTGCCAATCTACGTACTTTCAATAATATCTCGTTTCCCTTGTTGTAGTATGTGTAACTCTTTTAGATATGACATACTTATTCTAATACCAGTGACACAATACGATTTTAAAATCACTACCACCCGGAACGTAGATAAGATATCTTATATACGTTTCTGCTACAACTATCATTTACATATAAACAGTGACTTGTGTTGATTCACGTCATTAAATGTAGGCCTTATGGGGCATATTCAATGTGTTATCACATATTTAGATGCACAGACCATCTTTATTGTGTCGACAAATTAATTTCCACTCGTTTTGAGACTCATTTTTTTCATAAATTCTGTCAACAACATGGAGAAAAAGTGTTGTTTCGTCAATTAAAAAGTCATAATCTCACTGGTTTTACAAGTGAAATTATAGGATTATTATTTTATGAGAAATTTCTATAATTCATCAGTGGGCATGAAAGAAAATATAAGTAAACTCCATAATTAAACAAATATAAATCATGAAAGAAAGTAGTTCCGGCAAAAAATGGTAATTTCACTGCTTGAAAAGTGGTAATTTCACTGTTTGAAAATGGTAATTTCACTGTTTGTAAAAGTGGATTACCAGTTTCTATTTCACTGAGATATCTCTATAATCCATCGATAGGCATTAAATAAATCAAGGTAATCCCTCTATAATTACTCGGGTTGTCTTTGTCACCCTTTTTATGGATTGGGACAATTACACCCTTTGTCCATTGGTCAGGGTAAACACCAGTGTCCAAAATTACATTAAAAATTCGAACAAGATAAGGACTTATAATAATATTAGCATCTATAAAAAAGTCTGCCGGAATACTATCTAAACCCGGGCTTTTGTTACGTTTTAAGGACGATATAACTCTCGTCACTTCGTCAATTGTAAATGGCTTATCCAAGTCCTCAATGAATATAACATTTTCTAGATTGGGATCTGTCGCACCGAATTGTAAGTCGCCCCTACCACTGTTTGCTAAATCTGAAAAGTGATTAAGAAAATCCTGCTTTGTGATTGAATTATCATCTTTTATCAACTTGTCTCGGTTAATAAGTTTCCAAAAATTTCTAGGGTTTGTACGACTCATTTCAGAAATTTTAGTCTTCTGTTCATTATTATAAATTCGTTTACATTTTCTTCGAATATTACAATATTTTTTTCTAGCCAATAGAAAATGATTAAGATTTTCATTAGATTTATTAAGTTTATATTTCTTTCTGCATTTAAAGAATTCTGATTTAGCTTGAACACAGTCACCGTTAAACCACTGGGGTTTATGTTGCCTGTTTGAGCCATTATCATTAACAGTGATCGTTTTACCAAAACATTTACTGCATGTAGTATGAACAATAGTCGAAAAGCTTTCAATACATTGATCAATCACAATATCACTGCTCTCTAATTGCATAACAATGTTTTCAATGGAATCTATGTTAGAATTCAGCTCTTGTATAAATAGCTCTTTATTACAGTCATTCCAAATGATTTTATCAAAAGTACTTCTTTCTTTTTGTTTCATGTTAAACTCAGCACATATTTTTAGTTTAAAAGACAGAGAACAATGATCCGAAAATTCATTTAAATCTAATATTTCAAAGTCTTTAATGTTTTCAAAGTTAGACCATTTAGTTATGACATAATCGACGATACTTTTACCAACTACCTCTCTTCTAAGAGAAAAGCATGTAAAATCACCATTCTCTAATCTGCCGTTAACTATAAGCAAGTCGTGCTGTTTACAAAGTGTTAATAACTTCTTTCCAAAGTTATTGACATGCAAATCGGACGACTTTCTTAACTTGAAAGAATCCGGTGTTTGTAGTAATGGTAAATCGACAAATCGCTGCATATCAAGATTCTCTACAAAATCTGAATCTACACCGACACGGCTGTTAAAATCCCCCGTGAGAAACACTTCACCACAATTACTGAAATGTAATATATCGTCGCTTATATCATCAAAGAAATCATATTCATACAGATCAGAATTAACATTTTTGTACACTGTTGAGTTTTCTGGTGGAATGTATAACAAACAGATAAACACATCATTTTTGTCTTCAGAATTGTTTCCCTTTAATTTAATCCATAGTTTTCCCCTTCTGTCAGTTTTAATTAATTCAATTTTGTTTTCTAACCAATGTTTGTAATATACTATTAGCCCACCGCTGTCACGTTTCGCCTTTTTATTCCATTTCGGACGTGGACACACGAAGGCCTTGAAACCGTTAATACTCACATCACGTGACTTAGCATTCCATGTTTCTGTAAATAATAAAAGGTCATATCCATTGATTACATCTAAAAATGAGCTATCATGTAGCTTATTCGTAATACCGTTAACATTCCACTGGAGTACCGATATATACCGACTGCCAATGTCCTAGTTACTTTTTGTACGCTGATCAATACTATCCGCCGTCATCATCAACCCATTCACATAGAGCTTATCATAGGATAGTACGGCTCTTTTTCCCTCGTCGCGAGCTTTTTTTAATTCCGGGTACAATATCTTGCGTCGTTCCTGTATCTCCTTCGGGAATTGGTCACTTATCCTATATTGCGTGTTTGACAATTTATCGAATGATCCTCGTTTTATTTTAACTTTGTCTTGAAAATAATTACATTTAACAATAATTGGTCTTATTTTCTGGGGTTTGTACGGACCGAGCCTATGAGCGCGGTCAATTTTGATTGACTGGGCATCTTCTACATTCAATACAGATTCACACAGATCCTTTATTTTCTTCTCACAATCTTCTTCTTTCCTCTGATCGTTGGAAGTACATTCTGGGATGCCGTGGAAAAGAAGATTGTCCCGCATAGATCGTGACTGTAGGTCCAAAATATTCTCATTCAGGTTTTTGTTCTCATTTTTACATGAAGCTACTTGTGATGACAACTTTTCACTATGCCGTTTTTCATTCTCAAGACCCTTTTCTATTATTGAACACTTTTTATTTAAGTCGTCACACACTTGGCTGTCATATTCTCTGCTGATTTCAAGCTCGTTTAATGTTTTCATGTTCTTGTCGCACAATGTTTCAAGTGATGCTATTCGTGAATCAAATTTGCCCATTCTTGAGTTCATTTCAGTCATTTGGTTTTCAATCTTATCCAAACATTGCAGTTTCTTATTCATACATTCCAGTTTAGATTCAAGCCTGCACAGGGTATTCTGCAGCTGGGTTTGGTTTTGATCGCTCGTATATTGTTGAGGTTGGGAAAACTGTTGATTGGGAGTATATTGTTGATTAAAAGATTACAAATGATGAAAAGCAACACTAAAGCTGAATGGACGGTGGTATATCTACAAAATGTTAAAAACTGTTAAAAACAAAACCCGTATAAAACTGACAAATTAAGGTTTGTGTTTAAAATAACATTTAGTTCCCTTATATCTAAAAAAATGTGTCTTCAGGGCTCTGTTAAAAGAAGCAAACGTGTCACAGTCCCTTACTCCTGCTGGAAGAGAATTCCACAGCTCTGGGGCAACAGTAACATAACTTCTGTCACCATACATTGCAGTCCGACAGTGTTGTAGCGTTATTTTTTGATCTACGGTCTCGTTGGGGTCTATACACCTTTAACATGTTTTTGACATATTACGGGGATTTACAATGAGAGACCAGCTAACTTCTACTTCTACTGTGTTACTGTCTAGGGCTTAGTGCACCGCTGGCAAGTGACACTATCAAAGTGGTTAAAACCACCAATAAGGCATATTTACAAATACAAATGAAATAAAAACATCTGTGTTGGTTTAGGCTGTGTATGACTGCAGACGGGACTTGAATCCGTCTATAGACGTAATCTGCGCCAAGTCCGGAGGAAGGGATTTCCAGTCTCTGATAGTCCTAGGAAAGAACTGTGCTTAAACTGTTCGTAGAACAGAGCTTTCGGTATATCTTTTATAGATGACACGTAGTGAAAAATTTATAGACATAGACAAAAACTGAAGAGGCATTTCATAAATGCTAGGATGAACAAACACATGATTGTTTTAAAGGTAGGTCTTCAGATTGGTTTTTTATCCACCGATGTGAAGTTTATCAATGCAGTATAGAAGACGTGTGTACGCTTTACTGAACATACTGTGATGTCAAAAAGGGCATCTGCATCGTAATAATGAACACAAATATCCAGGCGTAAATACAAAGAAAAGATGATACACGAGCTCTTAATGAAAAACACTGTTAGAGAAAGCGTTACACATCATTTTGTCGACGATTCAATTTCGAGTCGAAACCAAATGGGGAACAACAATGGCGGTTCGTAAAATATATTTTCCACGACCCTAGCAACCATTGGAAAGGACAGTATAACTGCGCGATAGACCGTTACTATCTAAACAATCCAAAACGAGTGTTAAATTTTTAAATGGTGAAGTGTTTAAAACAAACAAAACGACACATTTTAAATAGCCAATATCAAATTATACAATAAAGAGGTTATTGTATGATTATGGGAATATAATATATTGGGACTCGTTCCTTCGGCGGAGTTCTGCTCTGAGCTTTTTCTCGTGGAACAGCTCGGGCAACTCGTCCCACACAATAATTTCCCATATAGATGCAATAACCTATACTATTAAGAATATTATGAGTACCGGTCACTGTATTATAAATAAGTCGAGTTTGCATATCTAAGCAATTCTTCCCATTAGATTATTTATTTCTGTTAAAAGTAATTTCATTCATGTTTTAGCTAATATCACGAAGGCGGAATGATGCTTTAACTCTTTTGTGACGAAGCAACCAAAATACTCTTGGTGGACCTGGGCATCCACTGTATAGGCTCTGAGGCTAAAGATCATCGAATTTGTTTCGAACTTTGAAAAATCTTCAAACTGTAATTCAATGCTATATCTTAATGTCTAATAATTGTATTGTATAACGTGACATTTCAAGACGGACATAAATGAAGACAAAGTATATTTAGGTAAAGGATATAGTTGGTAATGCTGCCTAAAACGTCTGCAACACATAAGCTCCCTTTAGGCACTGTAGGCACGTGCCTACACATTTGTTCTCAAAATTCCCCAAAATGCAGCTGCGTTGATAGACATCTGCGTAATGTATCGACCGGATCAGCCTGCGCTGTCCGCGCAGACTGATCTGGCCGACACATTCCGTCTAAGGGGGATAGATGTATAGAGTAGTTATTCCTGAAACCGAAAATTCACAGGAGGCGAAAAGTGTCTATCCGGGTAGGCCTGTGTGACATGCTTAGGCTGATCCGGGTAATGCTTCCTTAATAGTCTGCAACACATAAGTCGCAGTTAGAGGTCATAAACACACTAGTATTCAGTTCGTCTCTAAGTGATTGAGTCTTCCTAATTGTACCATTAACCTGATGTGGCATGTATAGAATGGACTGTTTTGCAAACAAGGAACAAATGAGCAGTCCCGCGAGAAAACCAACATTGCGGACTCTGCGTGAAGTATCGACCCGGATAAGCCTAAGCGTGCCGCGCAGGCTAACTCGGACAGACACTTTTCGCCTCCTGTGAATTTTCTATTTCAGGAATCATTACGCTATACCTCTATCCCCCTAAGACAGAATGTGTCGGCCAGGATTAGCCTACGCAGGCTGATCTGGATCGATGGTTCCAAATATGTAAATACTGAAACTTGTTTTAGTTAAAAAAATAAATATTTCAAGAATAAAATCCAAAAATTCACAACCATCTCATCATGGGATTCGAGCCATTGACCTTTGGTACGAGGGGCCGACGATCTACCACTACATCACTGTTTTTCACTTAAACTAATCTAAAGGTAGTCTTTCTTAGTCTTAACGTTTTCAAAAATCGTCTGTGGCATAGGATGTTATTAGTCGTCTACGGCATAGGGTGTCATAAGTCGTCTGTTTCTGGTAAAACGTTTTAATACATAGTAAAATGATGACAGTCTTTGCAACAAAATCACTTCAGACAGGCTGTTGATTATGAAGTACTGCGCGTTTGCCGTACTGTTGACAAACGTGCATTTCGATCGTTTATTTCCCCATTCTTTATTTATTTTGTTATTCGATTCGACAAAAAAAAAAAACCCGAGTTGATCGCAGACACAATCTCATTACAGAAAGATGTTACAAAATTTACTGCCCAACATCTGTGGCTACAATTGCTGTGAAAATCATTTATCACACTTTTCTCTGATAAGGTTTATGACGCGTTTACATCAAGAGGGCAGGGCTAGAACGCATAACGTTAAATTGTCAAGATTGGAAGTTTGTTTGTTTCTTTTGTTTTGTTATACGCTGTCTGTTTGAAAAAATAAATAAAAATGCAAACATCAATATACCAGGAAATATGTGTATGTTGGCAGTCTGTCCTTTTCATATCATTCGATCATTGGCATACGTGACCATTTTTTGTTATATGTACGTGTAGTTTCAATAGACAGGAAATCCAGCTTGGTAAAAATCTGACATTGTCTTATTTGCATAGTGTTTTATAAGCAGTCTGTTAACGCAGCAGTATTGGCTAAATGTCAAATCTAACTATTAGTAGTCTGTTAGCAGACGCAGCAGTATTGGCTGAATGTCAAATCAAACAATTAGTAGTCTGTTAGCAGACGCAGCAGTACTGGCTGAATGTTAAATCAAACTATTAGTAGTCTGTTAGCAGACGCAGCAGTATTGGCTGAATGTTAAATCAAATTATTAGTAGTCTGTTAACAGACGCAGCAGTATTGGCTGAATGTTAAATCAAACTATAAGTAGTCTGTTAACAGACGCAGCAGTATTGGCTGAATGTCTAATAAAACTATTAGTAGTATGTTAGCAGACGCAGCAGTATTGGTTGAATGTTAAATCAAACATTTGATAGTCTGTTAACAGACGCAGCAGTATTGGCTGAATGTTAAATCAAACTATTAGTAGTATGTTGACAGACGCAGCAGTATTGGCTGAATGTTAAATCAAACTATAAACAGTCTGTTAACAGACGCAGCAGTATTAGCTGAATGTCAAATCAAACTATTAGTAGTATGTTAACAGACGCAGCAGTATTGGCTGAATGTTGAATCAAACAATTAGTAGTCTGTTAACAGACGCAGCAGTATTGGCTGAATGTCAAATTAAACAATTAGTAGTCTGTTAACAGACGCAGCAGTATTGGCTGAATGTCAAATCAAACTATTAGTAGTCTGTTAACAGACGCAGCAGTATTGGCTGAATGTCTAATACAACAATTAGTAGTATGTTAACAGACGCAGCAGTATTGGCTGAATGTCAATTCAAACTATTAGTAGTCTGTTAACAGACGCAGCAGTATTGGCTGAATGTCAAATCAAACTATTAGTAGTCTGTTAACAGACGCAGCAGTATTGGCTGAATGTCAAATCAAACAATTAATAGTCTGTAAGCAGACGCAGCAGTATTGGCTGAATGTTAAATCAAACTATTAGTAGTATGTTAGCAGACGCAGCAGTATTGGCTGAATGTTAAATCAAACTATAAACAGTCTGTTAACAGACGCAGCAGTATTAGCTGAATGCCAAATCAAACTATTAGTAGTATGTTAGCAGACGCAGCAGTATTGGCTGAATGTCTAATACAACTATAAGCAGTCTTTTAACAGACGCAGCAGTATTGGCTGAATGTCTAATAAAACTATTAGTAGTCTGTTAACAGATGCAGCAGTATTGGCTGAATGTCAAATCAAACAATTAGTAGTCTGTTAACAGACGCAGCAGTATTGGCTGAATGTCAAATCAAACTATTAGTAGTCTGTTAACAGATGCAGCAGTATTGGCTGAATGTCTAATACAACACTTTGTAGTATGTTAACAGACGCAGCAGTATTGGCTGAATGTCAAATCAAACTATTAGTAGTCTGTTAACAGACGCAGCAGTATTGGCTGAATGTCAAAACAAACTATTAGTAGTATGTTAACAGACGCAGCAGTATTGGCTGAATGTCAAATCAAACTATTAGTAGTATGTTAACAGACGCAGCAGTTTGGCTGAATGTCTAATAAAATAAATAGTAGTCTGTTAACAGATGCAGCAGTATTGGCTGAATGTCAAATCAAACAATTAGTAGTCTGTTAACAGACGCAGCAGTATTGGCTGAATGTCAAATCAAACTATTAGTAGTCTGTTAACAGACGCAGCAGTATTGGCTGAATGTCTAATACAACAATTAGTAGTCTGTTAACAGACGCAGCAGTATTGGCTGAATGTTGAATCAAACAATTAGCAGTCTGTTAACAGACGAAGCAGTATTGGCTGAATGTCAAATCAAACTATTAGTAGTCTGTTAACAGACGCAGCAGTATTGGCTGAATGTTGAATCAAACAATTAGTAGTCTGTTGACAGACGCAGCAGTATTGGCTGAATGTAAAATCAAACTATTAGTAGTCTGTTAACAGACGGAGCAGTATTGGCTGAATGTTAAATCAAACAATTAGAAGTATGTTGACAGACGCAGCAGTATTGACTGAATGTTAAATCAAACTATTAGAAGTCTGTTGACAGACGCATCAGTATTGACTGAATGTTAAATAAAACTGTTAGTAGTATGTTGACAGACGCAGCAGTTTTGGTTGAACGTTAAATCAAACAATTAGTAGTCTGTTAACAGACGCAGCAGTAGTGGCTGAATGTCATATCAAACTATTAGTAGTCTGTTAACAGACGCAGCAGTATTGGCTGAATGTTAAATCAAACTATTAGTAGTCTGTTAGCAGACGCAGCAGTATTGGCTGAATGTCAAATCAAACAATTAGTCGTCTGTTAGCAGACGCAGCAGTATTGGCTGAATGTTAAATCAAATTAGTAGTAGTCTGTTAACAGACGCAGCAGTATTGGCTGAATGTCTAATACAACTATAAGCAGTCTTTTAACAGACGCAGCAGTATTGGCTGAATGTCTAATAAAACTATTAGTAGTCTGTTAACAGATGCAGCAGTATTGGCTGAATGTCAAATCAAACAATTAGTAGTCTGTTAACAGACGCAGCAGTATTGGCTGAATGTCAAATCAAACTATTAGTAGTCTGTTAACAGATGCAGCAGTATTGGCTGAATGTCTAATACAACACTTTGTAGTATGTTAACAGACGCAGCAGTATTGGCTGAATGTCAAATCAAACTATTAGTAGTCTGTTAACAGACGCAGCAGTATTGGCTGAATGTCAAAACAAACTATTAGTAGTATGTTAACAGACGCAGCAGTATTGGCTGAATGTCAAATCAAACTATTAGTAGTATGTTAACAGACGCAGCAGTTTGGCTGAATGTCTAATAAAATAAATAGTAGTCTGTTAACAGATGCAGCAGTATTGGCTGAATGTCAAATCAAACAATTAGTAGTCTGTTAACAGACGCAGCAGTATTGGCTGAATGTCAAATCAAACTATTAGTAGTCTGTTAACAGACGCAGCAGTATTGGCTGAATGTCTAATACAACAATTAGTAGTCTGTTAACAGACGCAGCAGTATTGGCTGAATGTTGAATCAAACAATTAGCAGTCTGTTAACAGACGAAGCAGTATTGGCTGAATGTCAAATCAAACTATTAGTAGTCTGTTAACAGACGCAGCAGTATTGGCTGAATGTTGAATCAAACAATTAGTAGTCTGTTGACAGACGCAGCAGTATTGGCTGAATGTAAAATCAAACTATTAGTAGTCTGTTAACAGACGGAGCAGTATTGGCTGAATGTTAAATCAAACAATTAGAAGTATGTTGACAGACGCAGCAGTATTGACTGAATGTTAAATCAAACTATTAGAAGTCTGTTGACAGACGCATCAGTATTGACTGAATGTTAAATAAAACTGTTAGTAGTATGTTGACAGACGCAGCAGTTTTGGTTGAACGTTAAATCAAACAATTAGTAGTCTGTTAACAGACGCAGCAGTAGTGGCTGAATGTCATATCAAACTATTAGTAGTCTGTTAACAGACGCAGCAGTATTGGCTGAATGTTAAATCAAACTATTAGTAGTCTGTTAGCAGACGCAGCAGTATTGGCTGAATGTCAAATCAAACAATTAGTCGTCTGTTAGCAGACGCAGCAGTATTGGCTGAATGTTAAATCAAATTAGTAGTAGTCTGTTAACAGACGCAGCAGTATTGGCTGAATGTCTAATAAAATTATAAATAGTATGTTAATAGACTCAGCAGTATTGGCTGAATGTTAAATCAAACTATAAATAGTCTGTTAACAGACGCAGCAGTATTGGCTGAATGTCTAATAAAACTATTAGTAGTATGTTAGCAGACGCAGCAGTATTGGCTGAATGTCAAATCAAACAATTAATAGTCTGTAAGCAGACGCAGCAGTATTGGCTGAATGTTAAATCAAACTATTAGTAGTATGTTAGCAGACGCAGCAGTATTGGCTGAATGTTAAATCAAACTATAAACAGTCTGTTAACAGACGCAGCAGTATTAGCTGAATGCCAAATCAAACTATTAGTAGTATGTTAGCAGACGCAGCAGTATTGGCTGAATGTCTAATACAACTATAAGCAGTCTTTTAACAGACGCAGCAGTATTGGCTGAATGTCTAATAAAACTATTAGTAGTCTGTTAACAGATGCAGCAGTATTGGCTTAATGTCAAATCAAACAATTAGTAGTCTGTTAACAGACGCAGCAGTATTGGCTGAATGTCAAATCAAACTATTAGTAGTCTGTTAACAGATGCAGCAGTATTGGCTGAATGTCTAATACAACACTTTGTAGTATGTTAACAGACGCAGCAGTATTGGCTGAATGTCAAATCAAACTGTTAGTAGTCTGTTAACAGACGCAGCAGTATTGGCTGAATGTCAAAACAAACTATTAGTAGTATGTTAACAGACGCAGCAGTATTGGCTGAATGTCAAATCAAACTATTAGTAGTATGTTAACAGACGCAGCAGTTTGGCTGAATGTCTAATAAAATAAATAGTAGTCTGTTAACAGATGCAGCAGTATTGGCTGAATGTCAAATCAAACAATTAGTAGTCTGTTAACAGACGCAGCAGTATTGGCTGAATGTCAAATCAAACTATTAGTAGTCTGTTAACAGACGCAGCAGTATTGGCTGAATGTCTAATACAACAATTAGTAGTCTGTTAACAGACGCAGCAGTATTGGCTGAATGTTGAATCAAACAATTAGCAGTCTGTTAACAGACGAAGCAGTATTGGCTGAATGTCAAATCAAACTATTAGTAGTCTGTTAACAGACGCAGCAGTATTGGCTGAATGTTGAATCAAACAATTAGTAGTCTGTTGACAGACGCAGCAGTATTGGCTGAATGTAAAATCAAACTATTAGTAGTCTGTTAACAGACGGAGCAGTATTGGCTGAATGTTAAATCAAACAATTAGAAGTATGTTGACAGACGCAGCAGTATTGACTGAATGTTAAATCAAACTATTAGAAGTCTGTTGACAGACGCAGCAGTATTGACTGAATGTTAAATAAAACTGTTAGTAGTATGTTGACAGACGCAGCAGTTTTGGTTGAACGTTAAATCAAACAATTAGTAGTCTGTTAACAGACGCAGCAGTAGTGGCTGAATGTCATATCAAACTATTAGTAGTCTGTTAACAGACGCAGCAGTATTGGCTGAATGTTAAATCAAACAATTAGTAGTCTGTTAACAGACGCAGCAGTATTGACTGAATGTTAAATCAAACTATTAGTACTCTGTAAACAGACGCAGCAGTATTGGCTGAATGTTAAATCAAACAATTAGTAGTATGTTAACTGACGCAGCAGTATTGGCTGAATGTCAAATCAAACTATTAGTAGTCTGTTAACAGACGCAGCAGTATTGGCTGAATGTTGAATCAAACAATTAGTAGTCTGTTAACAGACGCAGCAGTATTGGCTGAATGTCTAAAATAATTATTATTAGTATGTTAACAGACGCAGCAGTATTGGCTGAATGTATAATAACACTATTAGTAGTATGTTAGCAGACGCAGCAGTATTGGCTGAATGTTAAATCAAACTATTAGTAGTCTGTTAACAGACGCAGCAGTATTGACTGAATGTATAATAACACTATTAGTAGTATGTTAGCAGACGCAGCAGTATTGGCTGAATGTTAAATCAAACTATTTGTAGTATGTTAACAGACGCAACAGTATTGGCTGAATGTTTAATCAAACTATTAGTAGTATGTTAGCAGACGCAGCAGTATTGGCTGAATGTTAAATCAAACTATAAGCAGTCTGTTAAAAGACGCAGCAGTATTAGCTGAATGTCAAAACAAACTATTAGTAGTCTGTTAACAGATGCAGCAGTATTGGCTGAATGTCTAATACAACACTTTGTAGTATGTTAACAGACGCAGCAGTATTGGTTGAATGTCAAATTAAACTATTAGTAGTATGTTAACAGACGCAGCAGTATTGGCTGAATGTTAAATCAAACTATTAGTAGTATGTTAGCAGACGCAGCAGTATTGGCTAAATGTCAAATCAAACTATAAGTAGTCTGTTAACAGACGCAGCAGTATTGGCTGAATGTCAAATCAAACAATTAGTAGTCTGTTAATAAACGCAGCAGTATTGGCTGAATGTTAAATCAAACAATTAGTAGTCTGTTAACAGACGCAGCAGTATTGGCTGAATGTCAAAACAAACAATTAGTAGTCTGTTAACAGACGCAGCAGTATTGGCTGAATGTTAAATCAAACTATTAGTAGTCTGTTAACAGACGCAGCAGTATTGGCTGAATGTTGAATCAAACAATTAGTAGTCTGTTGACAGTCGCAGCAGTATTGGCTGAATGTGAAATCAAACTATTAATAGCCTGTTAACAGACGCAGCAGTATTGGCTGAATGTTAAATCAAACAATTAGAAGTCTGTTGACAGACGCAGCAGTATTGACTGAATGTTAAATCAAACAATTAGTAGTCTGTTGACAGACGCATCAGTATTGACTGAATGTTAACTCAAACTATTAGAAGTCTGTTGACAGACGCATCAGTATTGACTGAATGTTAAATAAAACTATTAGTAGTATGTTGACAGACGCAGCAGTTTTGGTTGAACGTTAAATCAAACAATTAGTAGTCTGTTAACAGACGCAGCAGTATTGGCTGAATGTTAAATCAAACTATTAGCTGTCTGTTAACAGACGCAGCAGTATTGGCTGAATGTTAAATCAAACAATTAGTAGTATGTTAACAGACGCAGTAGTATTGGCTGAATGTCAAATCAAACTATTAGTAGTCTGTTAACAGACGCAATAGTATTGGCTGAATGTCTAATAAAATTATTAGTAGTCTGTTAACAGACGCAGCAGTATTGGCTGAATGTTAAATCAAACTATTAGTAGTCTGTTAACAGACGCAGCAGTATTGGCTGAATTTCAAATCTCTTCTTGCTTAAGTTTGTGTCATATTTAGAGATTGCAATTGTGGTAGTTGTAATGCAATGTTTCGCAGCTAAACAATTTGAGACAGAACATAAGGAATACGAATGAACATTGAAACATTGTTATCTGCTAAAGACCTTCCTTATAAGAATTGTCGAAAAAGTAATGTTAGGGCTCCAACCGAAATATCTAACTTTGTCACACAGGAATCCGCTGTGGCCGAGAGGTAGGCGTCGGGGATTTGGAAATTGGTGTCCCGGGTTCAATCCCCAGTCGAGGCTGTCAAGCTGGAATGCTCTAGTGTAAGGCACATTGTTTAACTTAGTAATGGTTTGGTTCCCAAGGGATCATGTATAAATGAACTGTCACCGATATATAACTGAAATTATGTTGAAACTGCGTTTAAACTAAAATAAAACTAACATAACTTCTTTGGTAGGGGCGTAGCTCCCTTTAGGCACGTGCCTACATATTTTTTCTCAAAAGACATATGCGTAATGTATCGACCAGATCAGCCCGCGCTGTCCGCGCAGACTGATCCGGCCGACACATTCCGTCTTAGGGGGATAGATGTATAGAGTAGTTATTCCTGAAACAGAAAATCGAGGAGGCAGGAACAGGAGGCGAAAAGTGTTTATCCAGGTAGGCCTGTGTGTCATGTTTAGGCTGATCCGGATCGATACTTTACGCAGAGTCCACAATGTTGATTTTCTCACCAGACGGCCTACACATGCAAAGCTACGCCCCTGTTTGTACCACTACAATGCTATAATCAGATAAAGCGTTAAAAGCATATATTTCTGTATGTTGGATGACAATTGTGGAGACAATAACCTGAAGAGTCGTAGTTTAAAATACTTTTTTACAGCCTTTTAAATTGGTAGCACGGAAAGCTAAACAAAAGAGAGTATAAGTGTTGAAGGAACACAAATGGCTATTCTAGAAATGGGGAATATTTATCACTTCAAATACCTTTTCCCAATGACGTCCGCTACATTGTTATGAAAACAAGAATGTATGAAGTAAATAGCTGTAATTGCCACACCCACCGTCAATAAATATGACTACTCATTAAGCCGTTTAACGCCGTATATCATAATTTTGACTCTTAAGAGATATGTAACATTTGGTAATCATCACGTTTAGTAAATATAACGCACTATCTTTGATCTTTATTGACAGCCCATATCAAATATTTATTTAGTCTACTCAATTATAATCCATTTACTCTTTCATTTTCCGTTTGTTTCTACGACAGCAGACCCAAATTAAAGGTGAAGATTCTAACGTGTGTAAGTCATCTTAACGTGTGTCCTGATTACCTAGTTATCAAGAAAGGCTGCACATAGTATATGCTCAAAGATTTTACTTATGAATAAGAAAAGAATGTCTTCGTTAGTTCGAATGCCTGCTATTTAAATATGCAAATTGCAAAATTTAAAAGCCCAAAAACTTTTTTTGCCTATTTACTTAAATAGATTTAGAAACCTATTTTCGTGGTCGGAAAATGCTGTTTTTTATGAAAATGATTTACTGTATAATTTCGTACCAAATACATATATAGTTTGCTGAGTACAAATATGATTTCTATGAATAGTTCTTTTAAACTCGCCTCTACAGCAGACGAAATGGAGAAGGGAGAATGTAGCAGCTGCAAGTAAGTAGAACAGTACAAATGTCTAACCATACATCATATATAACGGATTTACCTTCGATCAGGCAAGTGTCTTTAACCACCCATTGCACATTCATCTCGCAGAAGTTGAATAGGTAAATTGCCGGTATATGTAATATTATACAATACTCACTCACTGTTGAATACGTAAAATAGTACATTAAGCTTTTACTACCATTTGTAATGTATTTGGTATAACGCGGCCCTGGATTAAACAAGCAACATGCAACATGCTGCACCGAGGCTGGCGCTTTTACACTACACCACAGATGCGGTCGTCAGTATTTTAGATAAAGATAAACAGGCCATTTAAACGTATTTGTAATTACCTATAAGGAAGATTAATTACATGGAGTTTAACTTTGTTCAGTTATATCCCGATGGGAAGTTCCCCTAGCCACGTGGTTCAAGGCACGTACTGACTAACTTCTCACTAAAGAGTACTTTAACTCTTTCAGCGCCAAAGGCAATATTGAGGTTTTTGCAAACAATACTGATTCAGGTGAGTCAGCTCGTAACGAGCTGTCTCACCTGAAATCAGCATTGTTTGCTTTTTAGTTATCAAAATAGTCCAAACTTTTATTACATGAGAAATGGAGACGCCCGATTTTGAACATGGAAGAGTCTACTTTAAACAATTCGGCGATGAAAGAGTACTTTAAGCTCATTGGTTAATGCCGAATGAGGCTGTTCACAATAAATCTTGTCAATCATCGGACAGAATCAACATTTGATTTGATACCCCTCGTCGTTACTGACTGAGCTATCGATGCTCGACACCTGCAAAATAGCCAACGGTCTGTGATTTAAAAAGTAAACATGAGACTCAGAATGTGTACCATTTGGCAAATGAGAAACAGTACGTGATCGTCTCTTTGTTTAACGATACATTGATATGACATGATTAGTATTCTGATTTAAAAACATTTGAGGAAAAGTATGTAATATATAGGAAGTAACAGGTATAATATTGTATTAGACTTGAAAACAGTATGGGGAAAAAGAGTAACTGCTTAATTCGAGCAGTTATTTCTATCCCACAATATTTTCAGGGGTGTCAACATCAGGAAAAGGGCTGTTACGGTCACACATCTTCCGAAGTTATCCCAGAAGTAAATACACTGCATGTTACTTCACGTTATAACCAAATACAATAAATCTGCAGCAGGCAACTATGTCAAATTTGAAAATCTCTCTTTAAATGAAGGTAATTGTTGGCTGTTGATAGAATTGCATTATGAGCAATGTATTCGTTTGCCACAATGCTTCCAACAGTCATCTGTAGCAGATGCGTCTGACTGGAGGTAGGGATTAAAGAGTGTTGTGTAATTAACCGTAGCATTATTTGTTCAAGTATCTCTGGCAGATGCATTTACATTTTCTTTGGCAAAGACGAATATGATCTAGAACGCCTTTTGAAAACAGTTTAGGACAAAGACACTATGCTCACGAATCGTTTATTCTTTACATTACTGATTGTGTCGAGCTTAACGCCATTTTCAATATATGTGTAGTGATATCAGAACGTTCACCTATACATCTGGTTACATTCTCAGTTATACGTTTAGTCCATCAGAGGGCGATGAATGACGCTAATCACAACAACTTTCAGGGGCGTAGCTTGGCAATAATCAATGTGTAGGCCGTCTCGTGAGAAAGTCAAAATTGTGGACTCTGCGTAAAGTATCGACCCGGATCAGTACCCGGATATACACTTTTCGCCTCCTGTGAATTTTCTGTTTCAGGAATCACTACTGTATCTATCCCCCTTAGACGGAATTTGTCGGCCAGATCAGTCTGCGCGGACAGCTCAGGCTGATCTGGTCGATACATTACGCAGATATGTATCGCCGCAGCTGCATTTTGGGGCATTTTTAGAAAAAAATGTGTAGGCACGTGCCTACAGTGCCTAAATGGAGCTACGCCCCTGACTTTTGTCTATTATCTGAACATCGGAGGTCCAACTTACGGCACATCTTCGTTATGGATTGATCTGTCAACGAATTATTAGATGAATTCACAACTGAACGGTGTGTTGTATTATTATTAGTACGCCTGTAACTCATTTTATCCACCAGTACACCACGAGATAAGGGAAATAAATATTACGGTTATTTCAAACTAAGTCGGATCCAAACATCTTCTCAACTTGCTCAAATTCATAGTATATTTTGTGTCAAATAGGCCTACATCTGATTCAAAGTTGGTTTACGCCCTTCTATTGATGCGGTTTTCCTACGTCAATAGGTTTTTTATTTCTCGAAACAGATGGGTCTTTTTGGTGCAACGACAACGGAAGAATTGTAAAACGGAACAGATATATAAATAGAGGAAATTTCATGACTGTTTATTTATCACTTTTATTAAACGAGTTTACTAAGATGATATGCTGCGAGCCTTGGCGAGCCTCATATTCAGCTTAGTAAACGAGTTTATTAATAGTGATAACAAATAAACACGAATGAGATATTCTTTTTATCACATAAAGTGATTTATGAGGCGTATTTCGAAGAAATGTACTTAACGTTTCCCATATTTCCACATGAAATTAACCGGTTTTGCCGCAAAAGTGACGTTATGATGTCAAACCGCTGACGTGACGTCATTTTCATAGTTCGGTTTCCGCGTTGTAACAAAGACTTAAGCGTAAGACTGGAAACCAAACTAGCAGTGGCATATGATTTTTGTGTAGTGTCATATGATATTTATGTAATGGTATTTTGACACTCCCGGTGAGGATTTATGTGATAAAAATGTTTTCATCTCTATCAAAATTGTACTTCCAGTCGTCCGTCAACGTGTTCAAGGGAGACGACTCTAAATAATCAATCCTATCAGAGTAAAACATTCGGTTACAATAAAAACGTTCCTACAGGAGAGCTGGTAACCCGCCTTTGAATCACGCGCAGGTGGACTGTTATATAACTGGCCGTAATAAGTCACGTATATTTCCTTGTGGTAGATCAGCGCCGGGGGCTATCAACCCAAGAGTAAAGAGATCGAGTCTCACATCGGCAAGTGTTCTTTACGACGTTTGAAAAATATTAATGCGAGAGGCAATATAAGTCTTCCATTAGTTGGCTAAAAGTTGGAACGTACTGTTGTGAGAAATACCTGAAACACATCGGTACGTTGATTGGCAGCCATAATAGGACTAAATAGTGTGAGAACGGTGTAAACCTGCAGTCAATCAAAATCCTAACATTTCCAGCAACCCTAGTTTCACATACACCTGCTCTCTGGCTTGAATCGTGTATACATGGTAAAAACACAGAACTATTGTAGTAATAACAGTGCGTGTTCTGTTATAATAAAATATATGTGCATACTACGGCCTGTGTTATAAATGAAAATATAATTATTAAACAGAGTTGACCAAATTGTGCCAAAAGGAGAAATTGCTCATTATGAACCTTTTTCTTTTTCCACAATGTTTTCAATGTGTCAAAATTAACCGGTTTATGGAACATAATTAAAACAATCATTTGAAATTGTCACAACAAGACCTATATAGATTTATGGAACCCGGGTTTTATTCCTTACAGAAGAAGACAATGACAGTCGGCTACAGCATGTGTTAACGGTGCATTTGATAGTGAAATAGAAGCCTTAACGGCTAAATTAATAAAATTCGAATTAACCACTGAATGCCTTAGCTAGTCATAGTAGCGGATCATTCATATCTTCGGGAGCTTGCTGTGCGTTGAGCGGTTTTCGCGTACGCCTCGCTGTCGGTGTAATGTTTCAAAACGGCTGTTCAATAACGGACCACACCGATCGGAAAAGTGTGCACATTTTGAGAACTTCAAACTGAGTTTTTTCCAAACAGCTTCTATCTGCATTTGAAAAGACATTGTATTGTTTCCTTAGTTTTAGTTCACCTTAGTACGAAGTGCTCAAAATGACTTATTGTGATCGCACTTTGTCCGGCGTCCGACGTCCGTCGTCCATTGACCGTCGTCCATCGTCTGTCGTTATCTTATCCTCATTAACCGATGGAACAATTGGGATCAAACTTCACAGCAAGCATCTTTTAAATGTCCTCTCGAAAATTCCTTAATTTTTTTTTCGATCCATAAAGAATTCTGGTTGCTATGGCAACCAAATAAAAAACTTCAAAATGCTTCTCCTCTCGAACGAGTTCACAGATTTTCAAAAGATGTGTAAAAATGTTCAGTGGGTATCCCTCTATCAGATTCTCAAGCCATGTCGATAAATCGGAAAACATGGCAACCAGCAGATTTGAAAAATCTTCTCGTCCGGTAGCATAAGGCTGATTTTCAAATAATTTTTTAGAAATGTTTTTGGGGTGACCCTTTATCGGATTATTTCAAGCTATGTTGATTGGTCGTAAAACATGGCCCGCCAGGGGCGGGGCTGATTTGCCCCCAAATGACAATAGTGAGCACTTTAAAATCTTCTCCCCAAGTATCAGGCCGATTTTCAAACAATGTTGGTGTTACTTGCTGAAACAGACAGTTAATTCCGTAAGGTCGGCGTCAAAAGGAGCTATATTCAATTAAGGCAACTCATAATTATTACATGAGCCGTTCCACGAGTAAACCAACATTATGGACTCTGCGTAATGTATCGACTCAATTCAGTCTGCGCAGTCCGCGCAGGCTAATCCTGGCCGTCACATTCCTTCTCGGGGGGATATAGGTATAGAGTGATTCCTGAAACAGAAAATCCACAGGAGGCGAAAAGCGTCCGCTTAGACTCATCCGGGTCGATACTTTATGCAGAGTAAACAAAGTTGGTTTTCTCGTAGAAAGGCTCATATGTTGGTGTTCACTCAGTAACAAAAACCGTTACTGAAACAAACAATACTATTAAAACAATTAAGGCTTCCGTAAATCACCTTTTATATAGACAAAGTCAGTGTAAAACCATACATTTGGTGATGAGCGACAAGTGATGACGCGATCCCGTATTCAGTTTATGATTGGTTAACCTATTTGGTTTAGCCTATGAGAAATGGTGTTACTTTGAAATATAGAAATCAGTATTAAACAACATATTGTTTGAAGGATATATTTAGTTTAGTTTAAACTTATTTATTTGAAATCGATTGCGAAACAAGCTTTAAGCTTATATTAATCACGCTCGATGTCTGCTTCCTGGATACTTAACCAGTACTCGCGCCGATTGTGTGGAAAAATACCAAAGTCAGGACCCGCTCATCACGGGACTCGAACCAGGGACCTTTGATGTGAGAGGCCGACGCTCTACCTCTGCACCACTGTCTTCCACAAAGGATATCTTTGGGATGACCATTAAACGAAGAGAATGGACTCGCGATTAATTCTTAAAAACATGTCTATGTGTGCATGCCGCGACTCAAAGTTGATACCAATTAGTGTAGTGGTAAGTGTAGCGATTAGTGTAGTGGTAAGTGTAGCGATTAGTGTAGTGCTTAGTGTAGCGATTAGTGTAGTGGTAAGTGTAGCGATTAGTGTAGTGGTTAGTGTAGCGATTAGTGTACTGGTAAGTGTAGCGATTAGTGTAGTGGTAAGTGTAGCGATTAGTGTAGTGGTAAGTGTAGCGATTAGTGTAGTGGTTAGTGTAGCGATTAGTGTACTGGTTAGTGTAGCGATTAGTGTACTGGTAAGTGTAGCGATTAGTGTAGTGGTAAGTGTAGCGATTAGTGTACTGGTAAGTGTAGCGATTAGTGTAGTGGTAAGTGTAGCGATTAGTGTAGTGGTAAGTGAAGCGATTAGTGTAGTGGTAAGTGTAGCGATTAGTGTAGTGGTAAGTGAAGCGATTAGTGTAGTGGTAAGTGTAGCGATTAGTGTAGTGGTAAGTAAAGCGATTAGTGTAGTGGTAAGTGTAGCGATTAGTGTAGTGGTAAGTGTAGCGATTAGTGTAGTGGTAAGTGTAGTGATTAGTGTAGTGGTAAGTGTAGCGATTAGTGTAGTGGTAAGTGAAGCGATTAGTGTAGTGGTTAGTGTAGCGATTAGTGTAGTGGTTAGTGTAGCGATTAGTGTAGTGGTAAGTGAAGCGATTAGTGTAGTGGTAAGTGTAGCGATTAGTGTAGTGGTAAGTGTAGCGATTAGTGTAGTGGTAAGTGTAGCGATTAGTGTAGTGGTTAGTGTAGCGATTAGTGTAGTGGTAAGTGTAGCGATTAGTGTAGTGGTAAGTGTAGCGATTAGTGTAGTGGTAAGTGAAGCGATTAGTGTAGTGGTAAGTGTAGCGATTAGTGTAGTGGTAAGTGTAGCGATTAGTGTAGTGGTAAGTGTAGCGATTAGTGTAGTGGTAAGTGAAGCGATTAGTGTAGTGGTAAGTGTAGCGATTAGTGTAGTGGTAAGTGTAGCGATTAGTGTAGTGGTTAGTGTAGCGATTAGTGTAGTGGTTAGTGTAGCGATTAGTGTAGTGGTAAGTGTAGCGATTAGTGTAGTGGTAAGTGAAGCGATTAGTGTAGTGGTTAGTGTAGCGATTAGTGTAGTGGTTAGTGTAGCGATTAGTGTAGTGGTAAGTGAAGCGATTAGTGTAGTGGTAAGTGAAGCGATTAGTGTAGTGGTAAGTGTAGCGATTAGTGTAGTGGTAAGTGTAGCGATTAGTGTAGTGGTAAGTGTAGCGATTAGTGTAGTGGTTAGTGTAGCGATTAGTGTAGTGGTAAGTGTAGCGATTAGTGTAGTGGTAATTGTAGCGATTAGTGTAGTGGTAAGTGAAGCGATTAGTGTAGTGGTAAGTGTAGCGATTAGTGTAGTGGTAAGTGAAGCGATTAGTGTAGTGGTAAGTGTAGCGATTAGTGTAGTGGTAAGTGAAGCGATTAGTGTAGTGGTAAGTGTAGCGATTAGTGTAGTGGTTAGTGTAGCGATTAGTGTAGTGGTAAGTGAAGCGATTAGTGTAGTGGTAAGTGTAGCGATTAGTGTAGTGGTAAGTGTAGCGATTAGTGTAGTGGTAAGTGTAGCGATTAGTGTAGTGGTAAGTGTAGCGATTAGTGTAGTGGTAAGTGAAGCGATTAGTGTAGTGGTAAGTGAAGCGATTAGTGTAGCAGTTAGAGCATCGACAGCGGGAGACCAGGATTCAATACCCGGTTTGGACATACCAAAGACAATTGTAGCAAGGGCTTTCCTCCTAAGCGCTCAGGGTTGCGGTGTTATCTAAATGACTGGTGTGCTGTTGTCTGGATAACCTAAAACATAGTGCTTTGATTGAATAGTATTGAAAGCGGCATTAGAACACCACACAAACAAACAAACAAAATCAAACTTGACCTTGACCTACGTCCTATGAAATGTGACCTTCAGGAGATCTAGACTGAATGATGCTCCAGGTCATCTTATTGACACTATGGGTGGAGAACAATATGGCGAAGTCAGGATATGGGACTTTAGTAGTTTCACCTGGCAACCTTTCCTTGTAGGTGACAAGCAGTGTAGACCAGTCAAACTAATTCTAGACGTAGAACAAAGTATCACAGAGCAACGTACGTTTTCCACTGATATTTTCATAGTAATTGTACTCAACTAAATGACACCAAGTAGTATTATTATTTGTTTAACCCTTTCCCTCATACGACAATTCTGCAGCAGACGACTTTGAACATATTTTGTCAAAAATTAATATATAATTAAATGGATCACCTATGACTAAAAGTGGAAAACATTGTGGCAAAAGGAGAAATTGCTCGTCTTGAGCAATTTCTTTTTTTGTCACTATGTTTTCAAATAGCCATCTGCTGCAGAGGCGTCAGAAAGCGTCTATATGAGGGAAAGGGTTAATGTTATTTTCTTTGTGCAAAATAATTGGATCCTTAATTTAAAAAAACTGACTTTTTATAATTTGAATGCATCGAAATGTGTAAATCACGGAGTCACAAAGACCAATGATGTCATTGCATATTAACCTAATTGTCAAACAAATGTTCCAAAAATAGATTGAAATTATGACCTTCTATGTTGACGGCGGCAGTATTAACCATTTTCCAAAAGATGAAGCTTTTTGACGCCTCTGCAACAGATGACTTTTGAAAACATTGTGGCAAAAGCTTCAATTGCTCATAATGAGCAATGTCTCCTTTTGCCATAATTTTTTCAACTTTAATCAATAGTTGTACTTTCAAAAAAGAGTTTCCATTTATTTTACTCAATGTTTTCAAAGTCGTCTGTTGAAGATGTGTTATATGTGGGAAAGGTTGTAACTCCCCAGTGTTCGGGAGACACACACCGGGTGATGCTTTTTAGTTTCACATTTCTTTCAAAAGACTACTTGCATCATAAAATGTTGTATAATATAATAGAATGCATCGGAAAAAACTTAGAACTAATACAAATTGACCCTTGACCCGTATTGTGTGACCTAAATATGGGATAATGAAAAGCAAATGTATTTATATTTGGCTATAATTCGAGGCAATCAATGAGTATTTTGGATTAACATCTGCAACCCCCCCCCCCCCCCCCACCCCCCCCCCCCCTCGGAGGAGCACGTGACCTATTGTTCCCGCAGTTTCCCGCCAATGTGTCCACGAAAGTGGAACCAATCTACACGTAAGTTAAGCATATGTTTTAGACATTTTGTTGGTTAATAACAGTATAAAAATCAAATATTTATCATTATTGATACGATGTCTTCGCTGTGCAGTCAATCTGGTCCCAGAAAATTCAAACCTGAATCTGAGTATTTCTGACGCAACCGCAGCAGACGAATTTTAAAAACATTGACGATCAGGGGAAATTTCTCACTTTTATTCATTAAATGCTCTTGCATTTATAGAGATGTTCCATATGTTTGACGCAATGATTTCGCAGTCGTCTGCTGCAGATTTGTTGTACATTTATGTCGGGGGAAATTAACACGACATAAGAATCTTTGAAAAACAATGTGCGGAAAAAGAAGAGGAAATTGCTCAACACTCTGTCCAAATTGTAATTACAAGTTTAGAAATGTTAGTGGGTTTTTATCTCAGCATGATTACAAACCATGCTGAATATATCATATCAATTAATAAACAGTTGATAAGTCGGACAACCTGAGTCTTAGTGATAGTCAGCTCCCTTTTAACCCTCTCCTATATACAGCAAATCTGCAGCAGACGACTATGAAAAGTATTTGCAAAAATGTGAAAAATCTTTAAAAATTCTTCTAAAATAATTGAATAAAGTTGTTGAAATTTCTCCTTTTGTCACGGTGTTTTCAAAATCGTCTTCTGCAGAGGCGTCAGAAGGAGTCTATCTTTATGCGGGAAAGGATTAACAGACAGTTTGGCGTTTCTGACGTTGGAGCTCCGAGCAAGCATATAGTAAGGACTAAGAAAAGACCATTCTGACTGAGGTAACATCTCACTATTACATTTCTCTCTCTACTGTCTGTCGGAAGAACTCTTTGTATCTGTCTGTATGTATGTCTCTATCTCTGTCTCTGTACCTGTATGTATGTATGTCTCTATCTCTGTATATGTCTGTATGTATGTCTTTATCTCTGTTTCTGTCTCTGTATGTGTATATGTCTTTATCTCTGTCTCTGTCTCTGTTTG